>CP139505.1:110256799-110493145 GCA_021014915.2 Artemisia tridentata subsp. tridentata
CTAGATAAAAGGGGTCGCAAGATGCAAAAGAAAACAGTAAATTTTACTGCCCAGATGGCCGGTCCCCTTAATTGTAGGCCGGCCCCCTTAAAATTAAGGGGACCGCCTAGGGAATTAAGGGGGCCGCCCATCTGGTGTTTTCCCAGGCGACCAAATTTGAAAAATTTCCAGAAAAGGGTCATTTTTAGGGTGTTTTTGCAGCAAGCTCCATTTGAATCATGTACATCAAGAATGATTAAATAGTGACATAAACATGTTAATTACGCATGCATACATTTAAAACATATTACGGAATAGGCATGTTATTAATCATCAAGCATGTATATATATCATGATATCAAGTATACAAGCAATAAGCATAACAATCATATATTAAAGACAAGAAATAAAGCATTCACTAGTTGAAAATAATTATGTTAAAAACATAATTATTGATACAACACATATTTTGCTTATAGCATGCAATAAGTAGAAAATTTTAAATTGCCTAAGAGATCCATTGGACTTGCTTGAGACATGAAAATTTGGATTATTTTAGATGGATGATGGTAAAGAGGGGGTAAAAAATGTTGGATTAATGGGGTTGTAAGTTTGGGTGTATGGATGTTGGAGAGAGTGTTGATAGAGGAATTGGAGGTGGAGAGCTTGGACTTGACCATGTTGAATGAGGGTTTTGATGTTGTTCAAGTGGTGGTGTTGGATTAGATCTAGTGAGAAGATACTCAATCCAAGTGAGACGCTCATTTAAGGTGATGGTTTGATTTTGGAGAAAGATGCAACAAGGACTATTGTTGACATGTTTCTCAATTTGACTCAAGTGATGTGGTGATGATGGTAATGATGGTGAGATGGATGGTGATGATGGTAATGATGGTTTGATTTTGGAGAAAGATGCAACAAGGACAATTGTTGACATGTTTCTCAGTTTGACTCAAGTGATGTGTTTAAGTTGCTTTGAGCAAGGTGCAAAGCAAGGAGAGCATTAAGCTCATAGGCTTCCTTGAGTTCTTCAATGAACTTCAAGTGTTGAGTGTAAGGTGATGATGATGGAGAGTGGTTGTTATTTGGTGGAAGTGGTGGTGACACTTTTGGTGGTGGAGACATTTGTGAACTTGGGTAATTATGAGTGAATGAAGGTGGACATATGGATGATTGGTTATGTGTGTGAAAGGGTTCATTAGGATGAGGTTTAGGTGTTGGTTGAGTTTGAACAACATCATTTGTTGGGTTATGGCAAATGTCAAGCTTCCTCCTCCAAATGGGTATTTATGGTGTAGTGATGATGATCTTCTCCTTCGTCTGTGTCACTCCATGATCTTGGATTGAGTTCACTTTTGAGTTGATTCATGTAGTCTTCGTCGCTAACACCTACATTAACAACATTTGAACTAGTAGCACATGTATCTATTTTATCTACATGTTTATCTATTAAATTTTCTAAGATAACTAATTCATGTACAAGATCAAAATCCTTATCTTTGGCTTGACATTTTTCTTGATGAAAGTTTAAGAAATTTTTCCAAATATCATTTGCCGTTTTATAGAAGAATATTCTTTCATATTCAACTTTCGGCAAGGTTTTGTAAATAATTATTTTAGCTTCATTATTTTTGTTATTCTTTGTTTTTAAATAATCATTTTGAGTTTCAAAATCCGTTTTTGTTGGTTGAAAATCACCAATCGAAATGACATGCCAAAGATCTAGATCAATTGATTTCACATAAGTTTCAAATTTATTTTTCCATTCAAGAAAAGTATAGTTTTCAAATAGTGGTGGTTTTAGCAAAGATTCCCCTTCTAGATATTTTTCGAATTCCATAGATCGATTCAAGTTTTAAAATACAGTATATTTTAAATATCTTGATTGACGTGGCTCTTGATACCAATTGTGGAAAACTAGAAGGGGGGGTTGAATAGTTTTATGTCTTTTTAATTTTATTATGAAAACCTTTGTTTATTTTTAAAACACTTAGATTCAAGTTTGTATGAAAAATAAAACTTGAACCTTATTATTAGTTATATATGTATTCTTTTAAATTGATTGTAAAAGTTTTGGTTTCTTGAATGGATTTTCAAATTGATCTTTATGTGAAGTCGACCTCTAATTAATACTAGCAATTATATAAACCTATGTGTATGAAAGTAATAACGATGCAAGTAAAGAAATAAATAAGGTATGGAAAGATCTAACCGAGACATGAGAGATTTATAGTGGTTCGGCTACAAGGAAACCTTCCTTGCCCTACTCCACTCCCCGAGCACACCTTGCTCGAGAGTTTTCTTCACAACTTCAATAAGCTCCCTTATGGCGGAGAAAACCGTACACAAATTTGGCTTACACGAGTTTAACGACACAAAGCTAAATGTCGAGTTCTAATCGTAGCTAGAACCAATCTCACAACTTCACAACACAACTTCTTCACAACTTATTCACGACTACTTCACAACGGCTTCACGACTGCTTCACGACTTCTTCACGACTTCAACACGACCGCTACACAACCTCTATGATGCGGCTTCACGACTTCAACACTATGTCTTCATGACTAAGAGTTCACGACTTCAACATGTCCGCTACACAACCTCTATGCTACAGCTTCACGACTTCAACACTATGACTTCACGACCAGGACTTCATGGCTTCAACACGACCGCTACACAACTTCTATGCTACGGCTTCACGACTTCAACACTAGGACTTCACGACTAGGACTTCACAACTTTAACACGACCGCTTCACAGCTTCTATGCTACGGCTTCATGACTTCAACACAAGGACTTCATGTCTTCTAAGCTACGGCTTCACAACTTCTACACCACGGCTTCACGACTTCTACATTTTGACCTCACAACTTCTATACCACAACTACTTATACAACATCTTCACTACTTACACACAACACTAATCTACAACACACACCTTACATACAAATGAATGAATGATTTACAAACTTTGTTAAACACACAACTTAAGTAACAAAATGATACTAAGTTGTAATACTTCTAATCTTGATTGATAGAAGTATTCTTCTTTTGCACTTGGATGGTGGAAGCTTGGATCACTTGGAAACCAATGCTTAAGATTACATGATCAAAGGTTTATTTAAGATATGAAATGAGATCTACAACAGAAAGTTTTAGTGCAAAAGGGTGAGTAAAAATCCAGGGGAAGGCTGGTATTTATAGGAGAAAAATTGGACAGCTGGAGGTCTACTGGAGCGGGGGCGGTCCCCTTAATAATTAAGGGGGCCGCCCCTACTGAACGTTGGCCAATTTTGTCCTTTTGTGGGGAAGGTTTTTCTGGAACATTTTAACTGATTTTGGTTAAAAATTTGAATTCATATTTTTATAAAAGATTAAACATTTTTATTTAATACCAAAAATGTTTTTCAAAAATATATAAAATGTTTTTGATGTTTTATAAAAAATCTAGTTATTAAGAAAATGTTCCTTTGATCATATAATGCATTAAGCATTAGTTCATTCATACCTTAAGTGATTTTAGTTGTAGAAGTGAATATTTACAACTAAGTACTTGTTTAATTTATAAGTTTATGTTTTAATGAGTTTACATTTTGTGATCATCAAAACATAGAGATATGAATAAATATTGATAATGTTTTTAGGCATTTATTTATGTCAACAAAAGTAATATTTTTTTATTACATAAATACTAAAAATATACTATATAGGCATAAATATATTTGTATATGTGTATATATTATTCGGGCGGGGTGGGGCGGGGCGAGGATTCCCCGCTCCCCGCCCCAAACCCAATTAAAATCCCCGTTTAAGCCCCAAACCCGCCCCGTGACCCAATTAGCATGACCCGCCCCGCCCCAATTAGTTCGGGTTTCGGATTTTCGCGTCGGGTTCGGGTTTTTTTGCCATACCTAAATGTGTCCATTTCTACTATACAAGCATAGAAAGTTGTACACGAAACCATCACTAAAGTATCACCTACGAGTAATATAAATGAGTACAAATTTCAGTTTTTGTTAAGTAAAACTATAACAAAGGAACTCAATCAGATCATTGATTTTATGAGCTACTGTAATTTTTAAGAACTAAGCGCAAGGGTTTTTTCATCCTTTTTGTAGTCCTTGCAATTAAAGCCTCGGGTAGATTTTAGAATATGTAGTTGTGTTTCTTTCTAGTCTGTACATGTACATTTTGCTCATAGCGCCTTGCTAGTAGCATTTTATTTATATATATCTCAGCCGTTCAAAAAGAATTTTAAGAACAAAGTATGAACTTATTAAATTATGCTCTTTTCACTTAAATAGTAATGCCCAAAAATAGGAGTGAAGAAAGTAATTATTTAGCACCATTTTTCCGTGTTTGAACTTTTTTACCCACAGTTTTTATCATTGTTGTAAACGAGAGTTGGAACTGCGCTCTCTGTGTACTCTTGTTCTTTGTGTGAAGTTACGTCCTCTTGTTCTTTATTTGTATAGCTTTGATTCTTTACACATACGATGTTGGACGTATTAATGTCTTATATGCCAAAGAGATCAAGTAGTGGGTCATGTAAATATTAGGAAGATTAGATGGGCCATATATATTTCTGGTTTGGGCCGAAGGCCAACAAACCCACAAGAAGGAAAGGATGGCAGTTAAGATTGAAGGGACATGTTTGATTCGAAACAAATATGATCCGGATGGGACCAACAGTGGTATCAGAGCGTCAGAAGTTCGAATCAAACCCGGTGTTCAGTTTGTGTTTCACCAAGGCGATCATAGGAGTGCAACGATTCAAGAAGAGTACGTTTTGCAGATTGCAAGAAACAAAAAAGGAAACACCAGAGAGAAGAACAATTTGATCAGGAGTATCAAGTTGACCAACGATTCAGGGAATCGTTTCAGAGAAGAGAAAGAAGTGGTTGATAGTACTAACGTAAAAGAATCCAAAAAGTGGTTGATAGTGCTGTTGTAAAAGATCCAGAGAGACCGATTGATTCAGGGAATCAATCAAGAGAAGAAGAAACCGTGGGCATACCGGTTAATCAAAAGCGAGAAAGATTAGACAAAGAGAAGAGAGTGGAAATCGATTAACAGAAAAGAGAAGACATCGGTTAGAGAACCGATTCAGAGAAAGAGAAGTAGCATTTGAGAAACAAATGCAGAGAAAGTTAGAATGAAAGTCAGAATTGAAGGGGACATCAGCAACAACGATTCTATATTGGTGTCAGAATTGAAGAAAACAGATTTCACTATATACAAAGTGTGAGTTTGTGCGTAGTGTGTTTGTTCATAGACATGTTTGATTCGATACAAATTTGATTCGGATGGGACCAACATTTACACATACGATCATGCAAATAAACGATTGATGCATTTAGTTCTCTTGTTGTTTAGTGCTAAAAATCTATATAATTAAAAGAGAAAAAAGTTATAAATTATGTAATTTGGGTCAACCATCAAACTGAACTAAATTCAAATTGGTTTGGTTTGGTTTGATTTGATTTGTTGGTTTGGTTTGATTTGATTTGATACGATTTGAATTCCATTCGGCCGGATTTTCGATTTTCCGCAAGCAAATTTTAAACCGAACAACTTGAACCAAACTCGAAAACCGAATTGATGAACACCTAGTTATATTATTATCGGTCGGTCCATTGAAGAAATTATGGTTTACAAGAATGTTGCGTACTAAGAACAATAGGATAGCAGGAACCAATCACGTGCAGCCACGTATATTCCTTTTACCGTTACCACCAGCTGGGAATTGTGGGAGTGTCTATATAAGAGTTTTTTGTAAAAATAGGTTAGTTTAATAGATTCCTTGCAAAAATAGGTTACTTATTTTCTCTTTTGTAACATTGGGTTACTTTGTCAGTTGGACCCACCAGTGTAGTACTATAAAGTTTCAATTTTTTCACTTTAAACCTTTGACTAACAAGTATTTACACTTTCAATATCATTTGCTGAAGAATTTACAATTCCATGGGATAGGCCGACTTCTTTTTTTTTTAGGCCGACTTGTTGTGTACATTATATGTTTTAAAATTGAACTATGTATTCAACAAAATATATAATATAATGCTACTAGTCTACTACTTGCTACAATCTATCTACTCTTAGTAATTCTTCTATTACGACACCTACTGAATCATTACAAATAGTTTTAGTCGTCATTTTAAACGTTAAGTAAATAAATATCATTTTAAAAATATATCCATAACAAGAAGTTCATAAAATACAAATTATCTTAAACATTGCTTCGAAAATAACCAAATTAGTAATAAAAAAAATACATCTTTCACATCTCATTAAATCTTGGTTGAAAGTTCGAACAAGCATTCCTTTTATGACCTGGTTGTCGGCACAACCCACACCTACGAGGCTCATCGGGATGACGAACGTCCATTTCGTTACGAATTCGTTTTGTATGCTTCCTTCCCCGACCAGTCGAAACTTTTGAGTTATCTGCTTTGATCTTCCAAGTTGCAGGCAACCAATAATCAGGGTGAGGAAGTGGTACAAAATTTGATTGATATTGTTGCCTTAGCATTTGTAGAATGCATAGTTTTTTGCTCTCTTGAAATTTTTCGTGTGTGTAAAAGTGTAAAGGAAAAAACACTTGTTGTAATGGATAGATACAATGGAGTAAATACTTTGTTTACTACGTATATTGTATCAGTTGCAAATGGTTGGTAGATGGAATAAATGGTAATAAAAGTGGTTGGTGAATCACAATTGAATTTTAAAATACACTTTAGATTCACACGACAAGTGATCCCATGAAATTGTAAATTCATCAACAAATAGATATTGAAAGTGTAAATAACTTGGTAGTCCAAGGTTTAAAATGAAAATCTTGAAAATTTATAGTATTATGCTGGTGGGTCCAACTGACAAAGTAACCCAATGTTACAAAAGAGAAAATAAGTAACCTATTTTTGCAAAGAATCTATTAAACTAACCTATTTTTACAAAAAACTCGTCTATATAACCATCAGCCATCATTTTATCCAAACGTCATCACGTTTTTTACTTTGCATCATTTACGCATAAATAATAATAATAATAATAATAATAATAATAATAATAATAATAATAATAATAATAATAATAATAATAATATTTAAGATAATATTAAGCAATTAAAAACTAAAAGTTTATTCAAACGTTTTATTATTAGTTATATAGATGGATAATCTATAACTACTTGATAAACTAGGATTAGGTTAAACATCACCTTATATAAACTGAAGAATGCAATTCGATTTTATCACCATGCATAAAAACCAACAAAAAAAAACAGAGATATATAACGAATTCAAAGTAGCACAGCCACGAGAGACCAGATTTCCAGTAAGTATGCTACAAAGTAACTTTTAATATTAAATTCTTTAGATATATATACTATACTTATTCCAAAGCAAGATCATATTATGGTTGATTGTTCTTCTGTGAGTAAAATTGTGTTAATGTTGTGGATTATATAATAAAAAACTATGTATCGCTAAATCTGTTTCTGAGGGATCGTTAGAATAACCAATTAACTCTGAATCATTTATTAGAACCAACTACAAGAAGGAGCTGAATGATTAGACAAGTTCTTTTTTAGTGAACTTAGTATAATTGCATAGTTATGTATAAGCATGTAGTAATCTTCATAAACAAGGCAAGTATGGCCCCAATGTATAGATAAACTTTCATTGTGTTTTAAATATCACAGTATTAACTTTAACTGCATGCAGAGAATGTCACAATTCCTTCCTTACGGGTTTAACGCAATGCACCATGCTGCAATGGTTGGCAACACGAGTCTGGCTGAGAAGTTGGTAGAAGAAAACCCGCTTTTGGTATTCTGTGTCTCTAATGAAAACTATTTGCCTATTCATTTGGCTCTTTTTACCCGTCACTTCGAAACTTTTGTATTTTTGCTTAAAGCCTCCCAAGATCATATCGACAAATGCAAACTGAAGGAAAATCACAGTCCCTTTGAGGGCATACATGGTGCCGTGCTTCTCAACTGTGTGATTGATGCAGGGCTTATTGGTCTGATATCTTAAATACGACTTACTTTTAATTAGATTCTAGGAAATATATATATATATAGTGACATCTCTTTTTATTTATTATCCTACATTTTCATTTTTCAGAAGTAGCATATGTATTGATCAAGGCCAATGATGGTATGGGTACAACAAAGTATGAGAATGTCAAGCATCCATTGGCGAGGACTGTAGAAAACTTTTACTTGTATTATCGTCAACCTGAAGAATCTAGGATTTTCGATCAAAGTATGTATTTTCATATATCGAAATTCTTTACCTCTGTTTCTTTTCCTTTTATATATCTCATATGAATTGATTTCGTGTATTGAAGGTCTGGCCAAAAAACTTCAACTTGAGCTAAGGGATACAGTGGACCAAGGAGAGCTCTCAAGCCGCTTCGAATCTGGTATTTTGTGTTTAATTATAATAATCTTTTCTGATCTAATAACAAAGATGATTAACCAAAACAAGAATTGCTGTTTCCAAAAGCTTCATTTGTGTTGATATTCATGTTAGGTCATGTTTGTCAACTGAGACACCTATTACCTCACATTTCTCAACTCGATCGGATATGAACAAGAACCTTATATGAGGGTGTGCGAGGTGTGCTATCGCACAGAGCCTCCAAATTTTAGGGGCCTCAAAATTTTTATATGATATGTATATAGAGTTGAGATCAATGTAGATCTCATATTTGTAATAAATCCAAATAATCAATCTTAACCATCCATTTTTCATCTAAATCAATAAAACCCATTTTTCACCTTTTTAAAAAAAAACAACATATCTTGCAAACGGTAAATCTTCAAGCTACAAAAAATACACCATCATGACAAGAATTAAATTATATATCTATAGATAAGTATTTCTCTATATTTTCGACGAACTTTTTTTTTTTCAAAATTTCCGCCCAGAAAAATCACATATGTGTGATTTTTACAAATCACGTGTGATTTTCTTGGCGGAAATTAAAAAAAAAAAGTTCGTTGAAAGTATATAGAATTGCATATTTATAAAAAGATAATTTAATTCTCGTCGCGATAGTATAATTTTTTTCGCGTAACGATTAACGGTTTGCGAGATATTTAATTTTTAAAAAAAGGGTAAAAGTTTATATTTTTTGTTTTGATCAAAAAAATGAGTGGCTAGTATTGGTTAATTGGATATATGACAAATATGAGATTTATATTGAACTTTTGGCTATCTATATATATCCTATAAAAGTGACTTCATGTATTTGATTTAGAGTGTTGCATTAAAAAATGATGGTCTGGCACATTAGAAACGATTATTTCTCATTTTATCTTTTAATTAAATTATTTACTTTCTATTTTAGGCCTCGTATTTGTCTTTAAACAGAATTCTGCATTTGGCCTCTATAAACTCAGACACTGATATGAACCAACAAACTCATGGTCGATGAGCCACTCACATAACACTAGGCCAAAAGCCCTTTTAGTTCTTTTTTCATAACATCTATCTGGAAAATCTAATCAATTCGATGATAAAAGCGATTCACAAAAAGAGTAATCTTCAGTTTTAATCCATGTTCATGTTTTCTTCTTTCATTAAGAACTTGTAAGCTAAAAAGTACTTTTTGTAAGTCATGATTATCAATTTATCACAACTCAGAGAATTTTGCACTAGAGATATTTTACATTTTTTTTTGGGTATATATGTTTGTATGAGTATAAGGACTTCTTATAAAATTAACTGCAGAACCGTTATTGGATGAAGTGCAAGACTTCCCTGAAAGGGAAGTTAAAGACCATCAACCTCTTCTCCTTCTTAGAACTCTCTGCAACCAACTGCGTCTTAAGTATACACTTTTTAACACGCGTAACATTTTTATGGAAGCTGCCGTTCTGTCAGTAAGGCTTGATGTAATAGAGGCATTAGAAGAACTTACATTACATTTCCCTGATGCAATCAGGATCAAGCACAAGGGCCACCATCTTATTGAAGCAGCAGTACTATATGGCTCCAAGAAAGTTATAAACTATTGGGTAAATAAGAACTCCGGTAACATGTTTCATCTTCTCGATCTACAAAGTGACTGTGACGGTAATAACGTATTGCATCTGGCGGCAATGTTAGCACCTTGTGAAGAAGCTAATAAAAAGTCTAATGCAGCTTTAGGGTTGCAGAAAGAAGTTATGTGGTTTAAGGTTAACATTCTTTTTCCTATGCTAAAATTTCTGCTTTTTTTTTTTTTTTTTTTTTTTTTAATTTTATTTTATTTAGGATGCGTATTTCAGAATTTAGCTAGCAAAATGACAGTTTTACACTTTATTACAGTAGTTGTCATAGTAATATTAATTAGTGAAAATATAAAAAACTTAACAAATTATACCGTTTCTTTTAGAAGTGGACAATAGTTTTGTGGCATTAGTGGATAGCTTTTTGTTATAATATTCAACTGTTCTACTTTTTATTAGAAGTGGACTGTATTCTTGGGACATATTATAACAGTAAGGCGGACAATAATTTTACGGAGGGAGTACTTTCTTGCCACATATACTATCTTAGCATATATATACATGTGTTTATATTGCAGAAAGTTGAAAGTTTGTTGCATCCTCTGTACACTGAAGCAAAGAACAAAAAAGGGGAGACCCCCATGATGGTATTTACACGAGAACACGAAGAATTAAGAAAACAAGCTGAAAAGCTGATGATGCGGGAAGCAAAAGTAAGCATAGTTGTTGCTATGTTAATTGTTGTGATACTTATTGCAGCGTTCATTAAGTTTAAGGATGATGATAACATCTTAACAAAAACAAAAATGTTTTATGGAATGTGGGGTACCAGCATCTACCTCACAGCAGCCATTCCGTTGATCAATTCTTTACCAATCATCATATCACGTTTTAGAGTGGAGGATTTTAAGCGCCTACCTTCCAACGAAAACTACGGAATGAGGATGCTGTTATTCTCTTTAGCATCTATGATGGTAGCTTGTGTTACTTTGTTTGCTTCTGGAATCTGGGACGGATTTGGGCCTGTGCAGAGTAACCAGTTACACTGGGTCCAAAATGTCATCCAATGCTATGCAGGACCCAACTGCAATCTTAATCAATTCTTTCCAACTTGTGTGTTGTCAAAGTTGAAGATCCTTTAGAAGAAGACCCGGCCTCTGTTGTTGGCATTTAAGGTTGGATGAGTTTGGAATTCAAGGGTTTGTTGGAACATATTAAAATGATTACTAAGGTAAGTAAAATCATCAGTAGGTATGATTGACTTGTTGGTGTTATTTAGGTGTGCTCAGCCCTATTTTTTTTGTAGGTATCACCCTATGATCATGAAAGATATGATACACTTTCTTATGTAAATCCATATTGTATGGAATGATTGTGATTACACACAGCCTTATAAGTTTGAATGATGATATTTCTAGACTAAAATAGATGCATAATGTGTGTGTAAATGCATATATAATTGAAAATCTTATTGATTCAGTGAAAGCTCTTTTAATTAAATTGTCTTTTTCTGCTCAGTTTGTTTTGCCTTCCATGTAGTTGTTCATCTGATTTTTCAAATATTGCAGTTTCTATTTTGCCTAATTTTAATTAACACGCTGTGTTTGGGTACTTTTTTTTGGGGAAAATGTGAAGAATATATTATAACAAAACTTATAAGTGATTACAGAGATTCAATGGAATCAAGAACCATAGACATGCCCATGGTCCATATTCAGAAACTAAGATTCAAACTGTCAATTCTCTTGATTCCTATTCTTCACATTCACACTAGTAGTAACTACATTTTCTAACTGCCAACCAAGAGATGAAAGTATGCCTTGGTATACAGTTTGAAAACCATATAAGCTTCTCCCATGTAACTTGCATACCATAACCTCTTATGTCTTTCCAGGCTTGATTTGTGGTATACTTGACCTCCATTCCTTTACCGGTAACCGATACAGGTGTATCAGGCACATCAGTTAACTCAGGCATAGAGATACTTTGTAGAAACATATACAGTACTTACTAACCCATTCATTAGGCTATTTCCACCCATTTTCATCAATTAGCTCACTCAGCTTATTCTGATATTCAAACCAGCATTGTAAATATCTCTTCTACTGATCTATTTTGCCAATGCCTGACAACTACTCCCAAGTGTGTTTGGGTATTTGAATACAAGATGATAGTCGCATGAAACAGATGGATGGAAATTGTGGACTTAATTTGTTACCTTTACATAATTTTTAAGGAACGAGGTTGCAATAGTGTAAAAAACCCTTAACATGACACGTATACACTTTTAAGAAGAGTAAATGACAGGTATCTTAATTTATGTATTTTGTAAAGTGACAAGCGTATTTAACATATTAATTAGTGCGGAGTAAATATGAATCATTTTGGGCCAGTGTCCTCCTAGAGGAGCTGGTCACAAGTTCTCTAATAGAGTTCTTGTGTGAGGATTACTCAAGGTTCGAACCTTGGCTTAGGATTTCAATTGGAATAGGTTTACCGGTGAAGCAAACGTTTCAAAAAAAAAAATATGAATCATTTTGGTACCAAAATCAAGATAAGATATTAGCATTCACAATTTCAAAGAAATAAACTTGTTAGCTTGAGATCCAAATCATTTACATACCAAACTTTATTTAGAATGGATTAATCCTCCCCCTTCATCTCCATTTGATCCAATGGATGAGATTAAACCCAACATAAAAAAAAAAGAAAAAAAAAAACCCTTTCATCTTTTATTTTCAAATATTAATATATTTTAAACCGTTAATCGTTAAGCTAAAAAAAATATACTATCACGACGAGCATTTAATTATCTTTCTATAGACGTACACTTTAATATACTTTCGACAAAAACAAAAAATCGTTTTTTTCACCTTTTTTTCGTTTATTTACGTTTTTTTTTCCGTTGTTGAAGCTTGTATGAAGAAATCACATGTGATTAAACGCTAATTTGAATATACTAATAAAATCACATGTGATATTCGTGTTAAATCACATATCATATTTGATTTAATACTAATATCACATGTGATTTTATTAGAATATTCAAATTAGTGTTTAATCATATGTGATTTCTCATGCAAGTTTCAACAACGAATAAAAAAGACGAAAAAATGTAAAAAACAAATAAATAAAATAAAAAAAGGTGAAAAAAACGAGATTTTTTTTTTTCCGAAAGCATATCAAAGTGCCCGTCTATAGAAAGATAATTAAATGCTGGTCGTGACAGTATAATTCGTTTTGTTTAACGATTAATGATTCATGAGATATTTAAATTATAAAAAATATGTGAAATATTAAAATGATTTTAATCTCAACAATTGATTTCTTTTTATATGGATGGTAGGGATAAGTCACTTAGTATGTAAGAAAAGTTTGATAACCCAAAATCTTTGTTTAAGTATTTACTTTGTTGAAGCAAACATAAATTTTGGCAATGCATGATACTTGATTTAAAGAGAGATGTTATGAAGAGAAAAAAAAAAAAAAAAAAAAAAAAAAAAAATTGTCAATGAAGTTGGAAAGACAACCATGAGGTCTTTTTCTGGAAGAACTTCGTCTAACCACTCTTTGGTATTTTCGAACTTTCACTATTACTGTACCATTTAATCATAGCACCTTAATTTGTTTTACTGTAGTCTTATGTGGGTATTTTTAAGTCTATAACTTAATATCAATTATTATTCGAGGTTGGCAGGGACTACCTTCTGGGTAAGTACTGTAGAATCGAATAACTAACTTAGTATTGTACTAACTCGCCATTCAAAAATTCGAGGTTGGCAGGGACTACCTTCTGGGTAAGTACTGTAGAATCGAATAACTAACTTAGTATTGTACTAACTCGCCGTTCAAAAAAAAAATATCAATGTGTTTAATTAACTAGTGTCTTGTATTTTAAAATCTCCAAAAAAAATCATTAAAGGCAAGTTTGTCTATTTTCTTAAACTATAATAATATATTTTCATCTTTAAGAAATTACAGAATTATTTTCAACTACACTTATTATTAAGCTTCCAATTGGCTCCATGCAATAAGTTTGACTCTCATAGTCAACTCTCTGTTTTACTTTTTTTGTAATGCTTGTCACCTGGTTTTATAGATTTCGTGTGGAAATCTGTAACAGAAGTTGATGATAACTTTTGAATTGATCTTCAACCCCAAAGTTCCTCTTAATAGAGTGTTGTTATGATTTTATACGTTAAATTTTCGTAAGTTAGAGAAGTCTTTTACCCAAACATGCATTTGTAGTCAATTTGTCCCTCTAATGGATTTTCAGCCTTCATAAGTATCGAGCTTAGATTGGTTTTCGTTGTATTTGGTATTTATTTTGATGCAGGATGCCAAAGGTAACGATGGATGTAGACCTTAATTAGCATCTACGAGGGAAAATTTTTGCTTATAGTTAATATTGCATCCCTATTTTCCCTTTCTTGATAAAGAATTATCAAGCGTATCTCTTTTCACCATCTATTGAATCACATTTGTGCTTACACCTCTAGTTGGAATTTTGTGTTTGTACTTAAGGGTGTTTGGATTGGTTATTAGAACTGTTTATGCTTTTTATACAGTAATAATCAAATAGGCTTTCTAAATTAATTAAGAAACTACAACACCTATTATTCTGTGCTTATTTCAACGTTAAAAGATTAAATAAGCAGTTTCGATAAGCAATTCATAAAACTCAATTCTGGTTACCAGCTGGTATAATTATGCAAGAACTAGATTTAGAGGTGTTCCTTATTGTTTACATATTACGTTTCTGATACAGTAGATAATCAGCTTTGAGCGAAATGCTATCTGCTTGTTTGTGAGGGAAAAAAGCTGCTTTGAATTCATATGCAACCCGAAAGCCCCTCTTAATAGAGTGTTTTAAGTAATTTTAGTTTACGTTCATAAATTAAAGAACCTTTTTTTGTTGCCCAAAAATGATTTTATAGTCAAAATGATACGTACATTTTAGACTTACAACGATCATCCAATTTGCTTGCATAAACTAGGAACACTTTTGTATCCATTCCACTATTTTAAAGCGTTTTTGGGTAGTGGGTTAGACCTGGTGAATAGTATTAGATAAAAATTCAATTAGTACAAGATCAATAGAGAAGGACCATTGATATGAAAAGAGCTGGAACATGCCCTCGAGCTCAAAGACAACCATAATTGACAAAGACCAATGCTACCTTACCTACCCACAACACGCAGCCTAAAGTACGGACCAAAAAAAAATCATAAAAACATAAAAAAAACCCAGTTGGTTCACTCTGCAATCTTCCTCCTCTCTTTCATATTCTTCACCTGTGGCGATAATTTGTAATTCACAGTCATAAGCTTTGAATCTCAGCACCTCAAAAATCCTGTTCCTGCCATATGTAATAAGCCAATGCACCTTTCAGTAGTCTCGCAACTAGACTTCCAGGATCTAAGTTTATCTTGCGTCTTCAATCTTTCCCTCATAATGAGCCATAACAAGAATGAGTGTCTAAGAATACCTTGGGAGAACCCAGTCAATTTCATCGCTGCGCAACATAATGGACCTAACAGAGAACTTAATGTCACCTGTCATCCCGCCCTGGCCTTCCATAAAACCACATCTTGTTTGTCAACTTGTAGCGTAGGAGGGTTTTGCATGTCCAGGCTGTTGCTCCATTCAATCACTCAGCCCCCCATCAAAGATCAGCTCACTCACTTTAGTATGAGCTGAAAAAAAGGCCCGCTCTAGCAATATCTCTCTTTGTCACGAAACTAGCTAATGGCCCTTGGATACTCCATGTGTCAAACCACGCAGACGTTGCATGACCCTTGCAACCTGATCATGCCCAATAAATTCTCGAATTTTTGTTTGAAGCAACTTTCTCCACTCCCAACTCGCATCTTGCTTAGCTTGTACATCCCAAATTTCGGCCGCGCAGTTTACAATAGTGAATCCAACGGACCCAAACGGACCCTTTCTAGTTATTATACTCCAAACATGTGTGTCAGTAGCGCCATGGTCTAAACCTTAAGGCTACGAAGACCAAGACCTCCCTTACCAGTTCGGTAAGCAAAGAACATCCCACGCCACCTTGGACTTGTTTATCTTGTATCTACTTTTATAAGTTCTAATAATTTGAACAAGTTGTATCATATCGTTTTTAAGGGGCTGCTTTCAACAAAATGCTCGATAACGGTCCAAATTGAAAAACAAAAGATATGATGACGAACTTTAAAGCAAAACTATTTGTAATTAGCCGGTTGAGTACCAAACTAGACACTGAATTAAATGCACACACAGATACCTAGAACTAATAACCAGACCAAGTGTAGCCAAATTAGTGAGTACGCTTAATAAACAGGCTATGAACTATTTATTACTAGTATTTCTTAGTTATATGTTTAGTTTATGCTGGATCAAACCAAAATTAGGTTCCTAGATATCTATAACGACACCAAGTGTAGCCAAATTAGTGAGTACGCTCAATAAACATGACATGAACTATTCCTTGTTCTTAGTTATCTGTTATATAAGTAATAAGTGCATCTTGCAAATAAGTACACAAAGTGCCCACGAAACTAACTAGCTACACCCCTAAATACTAAATTATCTATAAGTTACCATCATAACAAAAATGACTGCTTTTCTAGCTGATGTTCTAATCTGTTGTTCTCAGTTCCGAATCTGTTCATTTGTCAACTGAAAAAGCGCATTGATTTCTTGTCGTTTACATTCTTGATAACTCGAGTCAAGTAGCTGATTCAGTTTCTTAGATATGGAAACGTAGACCTTTCTTACAATGAAACCAGTGCTCTTTAGGTATCTTTTTGTTTGGTGGAAGACATTGCACATGGCACTTGTGCATAATTAGTGAATCATATGGGAACTTAGACTTATATATCGAAACTGTAGGGATGTTCACTTCTTTTTCAGTGGGTTCCCTGTTTCCATTTTATGTTATTTCTAGCTGATAAAAACTCTGTCGAGTCACACTAATGCTCTCATCTTGTGTTTCATTTATATCATGTGTATATATATATAGACAAGTTTAAAGTCGAAGAGTCTACCAAATTAAAATTGTATAGACATTATACTTAATACACAGTATATTTGAGGGCCAGATATATAGTGCAACATTCCGACTATAAAGTTGATCACCACATAAACCATTTAAAAAAATGATGAAAAAGAGAGGGAAACATTATGAAATATCCAACTAAATCGATATAGGCTGGATTTAAACAAGAGCAAATTGCCTAAGAAAGTAACTCAACTTTGGTCCAAAATCCATAAATATCGAGTAATAAACTTTGTGCAAGATGCTAAAGGTAACGATGGATGTAGATCTTACCAATTTTACATTTCTTGATAAAGAATTATCAAGCTTGTCGTTTTCACCATCCATCTATTGAATTGCATTTGTGATTAAGTTGCTTACAATAATTAAGTTGTGACGGTTATGGGTGGTACAGTGTTGATTCTTTATTAGTAAACATAGGATTGCTCCCATTACATTTTAAGAAATACATAACTTGAGTTGCCGTTTTAATGTTGAACAGTGGCGTGTGAGTAACTTATACTAACAAATATGGAAGTTGTATATTATACTTAAAACCGAAAGAGTGATCATCATATCATGGCGAAAAACCAGTAACACCCTTACATAATGAACAACACCAATACGACAACAAATTTAATACTTTGTAAACAGTCTTTAGCCGTAAACATGAAACACAAGCATTTATAAACTCCAAATACATCCAAGTCCAACTGACAGGAAAGATACTAACTTTTTTGCATAAAACATAACATACCGGTTGAAACTCTAAATAAAAAGCAAAATACTACTAGTACTAAAACTAAACGATACTATCAAAGTGTAACCATAACATCTTAATCCTGCTGTCAAATGACGGAAAAGAGCGACCGAAATTACCGCCATAATGGCGATTGTTATGGAAAATATCAAAGCGACGATGTTGTCTTGATTAGTTGCAGGTTCTTTCAGGGGGGACAAACGGTGTTGTAGACGTGTCAACAGAGAGTGTAAGGTTGACAGTTTTATCTGGGTCCGCGTTGTTAAGTTGGAGTTGGTAGGTGGTGTCCGATGTTTTGATAAAGCGGACAAAGGTGAAATTTTGTGGTCCGTAAATCTCAAGCATACTTTCATCATGAGGTAAGGGACGGGACGAAGTTGTGATGAGAACAGTTGAGATGATGATGATGATGATTGCGGTAAAAGAATACATATGGAAGGCCGGTGACAACAAAATACAAATGATGGGTGGTGAATCACGAAAAACAACCGCTATTGGTTATATAGGAGATGTTGTTTCCCAGGTGGAGCTGGCTAATCCAATCCACCATGTGTCCATTTCTTGAAATGTTGCCTCCACCTCGGAAACAATTTGTGGAGCATCTCCTATATAACCATAAGCAGTCGTTTTTCCTCATTCACCACCCATGTATTTGTATTTTGTTGTCACCTGGCCTTCCATATCATCATGTATTCTTCTACCACAATCGTCATCATCTCAACTGTTCTCATCACAACTTCGTCCCGTCCCTTACTCATGATGAAAGTATGCTTGAGATGTACGGACTACAAAATTTCACCTTAGCCCGCTTTATCAAAACATTGGACACCACCTACCAACTCCAACTTAACAACGCGGACCCAGATAAAACTGTCAACCTTACACTCTCTGTTGACACGTCTACAACACCCTTTGTCTCCCCTGAAAGAACCTGCAACTAATCAAGACAACATCGTCGCTTTGATATTTTCCATAACAATCGCCATTATGGCGGTAATTTCGGTCACTCTTTTCAGTCATTTAACAACGGATCAAGAAGGAGTCAACTAGGATTAAGATGTTATGGTTACACTTTGATAGTATCGTTTAGTTTTAGTACTAGTAGTATTTTGCTTTTTATTTAGAGTTTCAACCTGTTATGTTTTATATTACAAGAAGATTGGAAAGCAAGAACTTTAATAAAAACTTAAACATAAAAACTTAAAAAGCATAAAAACTAGATTACACTACTCCTACTCCTATACTAATAAAAAAATAAAATAAAAAAATAGAGATTTTATAAATAAAAAAAATGAGGAAGAAGATGATGTGTTTATGAGGTGAGTGAGTGGCTGGGTTTTTATAGAAACTCATTTTGCATATTTGGCCCAAAACTAGGGTTTCATATTTTGCTCAACAGCCCCTCAACTATCTAAACATTACACAACACACCCTCCATAAACTTCTGGTCAAGCATATGATAACAAGATTGCCTGACATCATTGCCACGTGGCACATTCTGATTCGAGAAGTGTGCTAAACGTGTGCCAAGCGTGTGTTCCACGTGTTGCTCGCTGACTAAGCGTGGTTGACGGCCATGCTGACGTGACGAAAAGTTAATAACCAAAAATTTAACTGGAAGGGATTTGAACCCCTGACCTCTCCGCGAACCACTAGACCAACTACAGTTTCTTGTTACACTTTGGATTTGAATATCTATATATTTCTAGCCTGGGCCGGATTTCTCTTACAGTACATTTGAATTTGGTTTCGTTCGGGCTTCGTTTAATCATTCAAAAGTCCATCTTTTTCCTCGGCATTGGAGGCTGGTGATATAGTGAATCATCATTGGAGGCTGGTGGTCTCGTAGATTCATTTCGTTGTTGGTGCTGGGCACGACTTCGACCTCGCACACTCGTTTAAAACGACGTACTACTTCATGATTCTTAGTCTAGTCGGTGCACTCTTTTTTTTGCTGCTAGGATTGTTAAGGGTGGACCATTGTAAGTTGGTTTTAATCTCATTGTGGGAAATGTGTTGAATCATTGATGACTGGTGGATATATAAACTGCTTTTATGTTCCTGTTATGGTCCTGAAGCAATTTCGTCCTGGTCATTTAATGCTCATGGGTCCAATGTACTTGAGATAGTGATGGTCGTGAAGCAATTTCATGTGTGGTACATGTGCTCTTTTGCTCTTTGATTCTATAGTTTGTTTGTTTTGGGTATGCACTATTTTATTAGATTTATTGATAAATTTAATTTTCGGGTTTCATTTTTCGAGACGGGTTTTTAAGAATTCTGGCTGAAAACAAAACAACAGATGTCGGGTGAATTCGACCCAAGATTTGATGAAAGCTGTCGTACGGTTAAAAGTGAACTTAACTATGCAGTGCCACTCTAGGCGTGAACACACACGCTGCAAAAACCCACACACTAATTACTAATCTTGACAAAATGGATTAGAGTTACGGTTAAACTTGTTAGCAGTCAAAACGGGTTGGTTGGGTTGACCGGAAGCATTTTTTTTAATCAATTAATTAGTGTGTCGAATACTCGAATATGAATACAAAGATATATTATTTCAGTAATAATATAACTTTTCAACTAAAAAACTGTTTGGTTTTGACTTCTCTTTCTTTTGAAATCTTCATTTTGTGCACCCTTGTAAGATTGGCAATATATTATGTCTATGATTGGCAAGTATTTTATGAAGATATGTTAATATTTAAAGCTTTGAAAGACAAATGTGTGTAAAAGATTTTAAATAGTTGACAACAGTATGTAGCATAAATTGATTGTTTGTCATTTACGGAGTATTGATTTTTAACTCCCAACCAACATCATAAATATGAGCTGATGGTTTTGCCTATATCAGTGTACCGTCATTTAATCTACGCATGCTTGCTTTACATTCAAATATAAGAAGTTATTTTGAGATTATGACATATGGCCACCTTTATTTATTGACCAGAGCTTAAAAAAAATTTTGCTTACACCACAACAACCATTCGAAGAAAGTTGTACGTGTGTCTGCACATAGTTTTGGAATATGAAAACTTAAATCAACATGTTTATTTTAAAGTTTGATTCGACAAAACATTAAAGCAAAAATATGGCACTCCTAAATCTTAATCAGATATATGGATTCTAATGTGAGACATTTTTTAACTGTATTCAAACTGTAGTTACTGCATCAAAGTCTAAAGGAACCCAGGCCATAAGGGTGCAAAATGAAGATTTCAGTAGAAAGAGAAGTGTATAGATAAAACTACACCATAAGATTAATTACCACTGATTTGATCCACAAGACTCTTTAAACTTATTAAACAAGATCAAAACTAGGCAAACCAAGGACGTGCCCAAGTGCCCAACAGCCCAACGCTTACCATACAACAATAATAGATGAAGCTTAGTACACCTGCATAAACAGCTGCATACAACAACAAATGCAAATAACTTGTAGGGCTGACTTACTCTGATTCACCAACCTATTTATCAACAAAAAACAGCTCATTCTCATTGGACATGTTGGTAAAATAATTAGTTAAGGCGAAGTAATGATATACCAGAACCAATAAGACCATAAGACTAGAATGTAATCCTGTGAGACCATTTCTTAACTAAATACCAAATCGACCAATGGCTACTTTGTGAATTTGACTTTTCAACATGACATCATCATTTTCAGTTGATCATCCCACATAGCACCTACTTGATTCGTTGCAGTTGAAGGCTTAACTAATAAACTCATTAGTCGCAGTTCAATAGTCTTAATTATAGTTGTGGACAAGTAGACACGCATCAACTTTTGTGGACTCCTTTTAAAAAGTCTAGAGTTGCTTTCTTGCCATATAAATTAGACAATAGCAGCACCTACTTGACTTGGATAACATATATAGCTTGATTTGAGATGGTTAGTTGTAGACAACTTCCAGCTGGATTTCTGAATTCTGATAATTCTAAGGTTAGATAATAAACACTTGGAGTACAACCAGTCTATAATTTGAGGGTTATAGAGCTATTTAGCTTGCAACCTATCGTTTGGATAAAATAGGTAATGGTAATATTTAGTTACACACAACTTCAGGTTGATTTCACAACTAACAAACGAGACCTCACAATCAATTACATAGCCAAAACCCGCCTAACAATCAGTCTACTTGTGCGATTAGTGGATGTCAATTTCAGACAACTTGGGGTTGACCTCCTAACTAGTTGTAGGAATGGATTTCCTTGACCATGAGGAATCTAATCTACTTAGACGCCTGTTTACTTTTTTTCAAAAGATCGATTATATTTGTGTGGCTTGTTGTGTTGCACTTTGAACCTTCATATTGAGTGGTTTTATAATGTTCATACCCCACTCATTGAGCTTGCCCAACTGAGTGAGAATTCCAACTCATAAAACTGTAATCCTAATAATAGAGATGTTGTATCTAAAGGCAAAGCAAGCCATGACATAAAAAAAATTAGCAAACGTCATAAAAAAATGGAGGAAACCGCGAAGCATTATACAATTATGTCGTAAATATAATCTATCTCCGTGCAAACCAACAAGAGAAGAGAAGAAAAGACGAAAAGGAATAAGCCGCTTTCAAAATTTAATCTAGTTTGTTCGTTCGGAACCCTCCCGCTCAAACTACAGGGGAGTATTAGATAACTAGGTTTATTAGATTACTAGGTTAAGGCCCAAGCCTAATTGCGGGCTTAGAGTCTATTAGGACTAGGGTTTAAGTGGATTATTGTTAAAGTTACGTGTCTATTATAAATAGACATGCCATATCATAAATGTAAGACATCCCTTCAATAATACTCATTTGCTATTTAACAGTATCTTGTTAAGAAGATTAGCAAGACAGTGATTGGGAACATCGTAATTCAAGCAGTCGAACCATCACTATTAGACATATTATTTCCAAAAGGTTTACATCGGCTGACCTTTTAGCTAGGAGTTGGGATTGAACCCATGACCTATTTCTCTAAAAGTCCTCCTTGACCGATCATCTGAACGTTTGCGATAGTGGAGTGATACCAATGCAGCAATGCCCCAATGATACTATTAGACATTATGCATTTCAGTAGTTCATGCCTTCACGACAACAAAAATGGCAAATTTACATACTTGTACATGTTTCAAATAAGAGTTGGAATGTAACATACGTAAATTTTTAAACACATCTGAGCTAGTTTGATTTGCCAAAAACAAACCAGTAATGTAAGATAAAATAAAGTGTTACGCACGTATGTTTGACATAACTTTATAATAAACATACTTTTGTGGTAGAACCATGCAGGTGCAACACCCCCAAAATCAGGTCCAGCGGAAGCATACATGTCACTGGGGTGCTACTCAATTGGTATCACAACACAAGTACAAAGAACGGTTTTTACCTCAATCATTTAGAATAAAATTCATTAACAAAAAGTGTTAAATTTACATTATTCAAAAGTAGTGCGGAAATAAGCCCATAAAATAAGTAAAGCGGTCCCAATTATTTATCAGAGTCGTCTATGACCGTGCCCCTTGCCAAGCGCCTTCCAACAGTTTGCTATCGCCTTATACGTGAGAATACACGCTAAAAGTGTCAACACGAGGTTGGTGAGTTCATAGGTTTTGTTTTAAAACAATATGGTTGAACCATAAGGTTTTCGAGTTCAAATCATCATTCACAAACAAGTCAAATTCAATGTAGGCTCACACTGCCTAAATCACCGTTCCAAAACCAAATCCGCAAATAATATCATAATCAAAACATCTCGAACCATAATCAATCATACAGATACTACACTCATATAGTGTCACGCAAATTTAACTGTTACGCTGGCTAAGTCACATATACCAAGTCATGAGCCGCACTCAAGGAGTGTCTCATATCATAACAATAATCCGCTATAGGTGCACCATATAGTAATACCCTGCACTATTGCAGCTCATAAAAATAACCCTGCACTATTGCAGCATGTATAACACAAATCTTAGCCAGCTCGCTTAACAGTTTCATAACCACAAACACAATTTCATGTCTAATCAATAAACAAGTTTTGCATATATCTTGCCCCAAAACATATCAGGTCCATGAGGAAATAATCACATAAGCAACAGATAATCACTTAACGCATTCAAATAACCAAATCAAATATTTCAACCAAACAGTCAAGTCTTGAGTAAACAACTCACGTAACCAAATAAACAATCTTTAAGTTTAGTTAAAACGAGCATGTATTCTCCCCCAAAACAGTTATAAAACCAGGAAAAGTATGGGCCATGAACTCACTTTAGCCACAACAATGCAAAGATCACAACTGGCACAACTGGCATCTAAAGCTAATCACAACGGTATCCAGGAGACGGGCACAATGGTACACGGAGGTACAGGTACAACGGAAACTATGACACACAGCACAACGGACTCGGCACAACCTAATAATATAAAGATTCGTCTCAAAATATATTCCACACGGTAACTAAAAGCGTAAAAGTCTCCAAAAGTTAACTATTTCCCTTTCCAAAATCAATCATTTCCATTCCCAAAATAATCCAATTCCATTTCCAAAAATAATCTTGTTTTATCCGTTTATCAGTGTTTGGTATCATCGTTGGTGTTGTGGTGAAAAGACGCTGACTCAAGTGTACACACACCACATTAAGTGACAATAATGGAATCGTCGCGGCAAGTATGACAAAAAGTCAAGGAGAGATGACGGAAATGACTCACAAAAATCACACATATAAACACACCAAGTAGTTGAAAAGATTGGCAGTCGTCGGTTATAATCCCCTTAAGTTTCATAAAACATACATGTTTTATATGTTTTAAATAAATAAAAAAATTCGCCATGACTCGTTTGTTCGTAGAACGTTCCAAGTCGAGTGACTTTATTAGTTTCCAAACACGTTTAGTTAACAAGAGATTATAAATATTATTGTTCGTTAGACATTATTTCCATATTGTTCGTCCGTTACGGCTCAAATACATTAAATTCATTTCGAGTCTAATGTACTGTAGTCGTTTCGTGTCCCAATAGTCTAATAATGTCCAAAGTCCGACAATATTCCAAATCCAACAATAGTCCAAGTTTCAATATATATTTCAAGTCCCGGTGTTGCAAAAATCTCAATGTATACCGACTACCAATCAACAATCAAACAAATAAATAATCCAACAAATAATTCCCATAATAATAATAAACATATACTGTAGGAATTAACCTTCTTGATTGTGTGGATCTATTCGGGTGGTCTTGGATCTTGAAAGATCAAGAAACCCATTTGAGTTAGTTGGTAGAGAGAAGTTAGAGAGAGGTGGGAGACTCTTTGTGAAAATCTGGATATTAGATTAATTGTGACAAGAGTTCCACCCTTCCCTTGTGTGGGAAGGGTTATATATATAGTCCTAATATTTGTGCCCCTAGTGGGCTGTGGAGTGAGCTGACAGTGGGGAAAGCCCCGACCCACTCCACGAATATAAATACGACTAAGCTAATACTAATATTACTAATAATACTAAACAAATATATATAAGCCTACGAGCTATATAAATGCTAATTAGATGCTCGGGGTGACCGAGCCTTCATATGAATATTTATATTCCTAACAATCTCCCCCTAAGGGAGGTCACCCCGGAAATAATAATTCGAATTCTAGCATTCTTTCTTCTGAACTTGTCTTTATAGCTCGTAGTCTTTGATTCTTCAACGTCTTGTATCTTTGTGCCTTTAGCAGTGATGATTTGATGACTGATTGATTGTCTTGGATGATCTTTGAGTATTCTTCGACTTTATCATCCAACATTTGTTACCAAGTCATCTTTCAGGGGTATGTTTCCATGTGATGTATAAATCTTTGAGCCGACATGCTCACACTGTTTGGTGTCATGATCTTTAGCATCAGAGTTAGCAGAAGCCGTGTTGAAGGTCTTTTAGGGTGATCATGACTTCTTTGATGATGATGTGGTGTGAGCATGTGGAGATGGATTGGCATCTTTTCTGCAACCAGCTACAACAGCAACCAGCTACAGCTTTCCACAGCTACAATCGCCAGAAGTTCCTGCATACGACAGTTAGCAATAAATCGACCGGTACTTACAAGTTTGGACTTCGAGACAGTCAACAGCATATTGTGAAAACTCTCTCTAATCCTTACCAAGACCGTTCCTAATCGAAAACCCACAGAGGGCTTTTTAAGATTTTACCGTAGTAAATCAACGATTAGGAGAGTCGCTGGAGATCACTCCACAACTGTAGACCGGTTGAAACCGCCGCGACCACTAAGCGTAATCCACGAGGAATTACCGAAGTGACCTGCTTTCAGGGCTGCTTGATGTTGACCCTGGCAGGAATTTCCATTCAATCATTGAGAATTACATAAGTAAATTCTCTCATAAATGTTCTGGCAGATTGCTAAGATCTGCGTAGGACTCATAAGTTTACAACTGGTGTCCTTAATGTTGAACAACTAGTGTAGAAGTAATTCGTGTCCCTATGAGATCTCATTATGCATCTCGTGGCTCTAGACTCAATTGTGCGTTTTGATTTAGTGAGCGGAGGCTGGAGAGGACTGCCACCTTTTCAATATCATCTAACTCGGAGTGAGAGAGACGATAGGAATGTATTGAACTCCGTGACAATTGAAACAAGAATCCTTTGAGGGACCTTGAGTGGCTAGGGAGGGTTGTGCAGCGTATCACTGGGTCCATGATACTTTGTCTTCAATGCCAGCAATCAACTAAGTGATTCTGACAGCATATGTATTGACCCGGTTTCTGCCTAAGTTGTAAGGAGGGCTATTTCTTTTCACCCTTTATCTTTACAATTCTTTTTCATTCTTCAACCCCTTCAGTGCTTACCGAGACTTCATAACTAGCACCTTGTTGGGTTTGTTCCAGTACTAGCTCCATCTCAGTCGGCACTCTTCCCTTATCCACTTTTCTCCTTTTTCATCATACCTAAGGACTTCTACACTAACTAGTGGATTGTCCCTGGGTAGATCCCTCCGGCTCTGGCGGGATCGTGGGAACTTGAGCCTAACCTAACCATCCTTATAACTCCATGCATTGATTAAAATGGTCGGTCTTTGGTATTCATCCACGATTGCCAAACCAAATCTTTGAAAAATCTCTCCAAGTGTTCATGATTCTGAAACACATTTTTGCAAACACTTGAGAGTTTAATATTTTTCAAATGCTCCCCCTCAACATGTGCTCGGTTGATTGTTTTATAAATTTGCACATGTTAGGTAGAGCTCGCACTTTTTGAATTGATCCACTTTCAGTGAACATGACCGATTCGAGACACGCTTACATCACTAGTTAGACTAGCTTGAAATTATTACCCGGCCTGGTCAAGTCCACAGAAAGTTTCTCGAAATGGTACACTCTACTCAGATACATCTTTTTCGAGACACGCTTACATCACTGGTTAGACCAGCTTGAAATTATTACCCGGCCAAGACGAATCCTTTCGATTGATGACAATTCAAGTTTCGTCAATTCATTTGTCAAGTCTGAGTCACGATCTCATGTTATGCCAAATCCTTTTTGTTTCCACAAAACATTTGCTCCCCCTCAATATGTGCATTGATATACAAAAGAGTTTAGCACATATGGGAGAGCGTACATTATACTTTCCAAAACATCACATTTTCATCAGGTTTCATATTTAAATCACATTCTCTCCCCCGATCAAAAATTTCAAACCTTTTGAGATTTGTGATCCCAATTGATTTAAATAAGTTAGAAAATGTGGGAGAAAATGTGTCCGATTTAATATATTCTGATGATGAGAACATACTGAACTCCCCCTTAATCTAAGAGGGAGTTTCACTGCTTATTTTGCACAACTTGTTTATTATGACACAAATGATATTGACCTTGTGCGCAGACGATGTAATCACCCGCTTTTCTGAGTTAGTAGTCAACATCAATTATCCATCCACCAACAAATCTTTCGCAAATGTCGTTGATCCCCACTTGGCGAGACCAAAATAGATGAATGGTGGTGGCGGTGAAGGTGTTGTTGTTGTTGTTGTTGCCGAAGTTGTTGTCGTGGTGAATTTCGAGCCAATCAATAGAATTTGAACGTCTGATTAAGTGGTTAGAATGGGAACTGGTACATTCATTTTGGCTATGGAATCTGCATAAGAATATCAACACAGATATACATACATGCAGACACACTATTCCTAAATAGCTACCCTTCAGCAGCTTGCCACATTATAAAACCAAGTTCATCTTATAATCAAACCATAATCAGGAACTACGTCAAACCACTATCTAGCATGAAGAGCAAATAGCAATCATGAACATGGCAATTCACACGGATTTCAATATTCAATTCAGGAACTTAGGAACATGATTCTAATATGATAGCAATATACCTAAGTGATTCCTGAGAACATATGCACAATATCAACAACAATTAAGCAACAGAGACAAACAACATTTGAAACTCATTCACTTAGTTCATACAAATGTCATAGGAGTATTCAAGAACATCAAACACAACTGGTTTTCTTACTTCTTTTAGGTTTTGAGTCTTAAGGTGTTTAGGGGATTAAACGAGGATTCCAAAGAGATACAAATGAACCTTCTAGATACATGAAGCTAGGAAACTATAAGCAAATTGCACATAATGTCCTAAACTTTCTAGCAACTAACACACTTGGTCATTTGATATATTTAAGCAAGATCCTCTTCAACTAATTCCCCATTAACTACAAAACCATTTCTAACAAGTATGATTTAACCAATAAATCCGTTTGATGATATAAAATTTGAATTCACTCTCCCCCTCAATCAATGACCCGTATTCTAGTTGAACCTCAACTAAAATCACGCTTAACCCCACAACTCATCAAACAAGAACTGTCATGAAGTTTTGGAGTCGTTGATTGAGTGACAAATTTTATGCATAATCCAAGTATAAACAAATTTCATACAACACATATTCACCAAGTGTCTCACAAATAATTTTCAGAAGAATCATAGAATGAAAACTATTTGTTATACAAAGAAGACTTCTCTTCTTTTACAAGAAATGATGCACTGAAACGTACATCAAATCAGGAAACATGGATATAAAGTAATCCATGCCCAGGTGAACATCACCCAGTTGGAGGAACAGCCGTCTTTTTGGCGACGTGCTTTCCCCAGTTTGAAGCGCGGGTTGCTATCTAAAGTAATAGCAAGCCATTTAGACATGTTTTAAACCTCCATTTTAACTTCTGCTCGAGCTTCATTTAAAGACCCGTGCCATTATTGAATGACATTTCTAAGTCCGTAAATGTTATCGATAAACAGAAGACATGCCTAGGTGAAACTATTTTTGGTATTTTCTAATTTTTCAATTTTTATGGGTTTTTCTGATTTTAAGTTTCTTTATTTACAATTAGCAAGATTTCTATAAATCTATTTACAAGATGGTATAACATATGCCTAAGTATATATGTACAAGGATACGAACCAGAAACCATTACTCCTCAGCATTCTGAATCTTCACCGCATTCATCACTTGACTTGCTGAAGAGCAATGTGAGCACTTTCAATCAGGGAATGATTCTGGCTTTTCACTCTCCCCTAATTAGTGCTCTCCCCCAATCTGACAACCTCTGACGATCACCCATAATAGGAAGAAGACTTTGGATGAACGCCCGAAAAATGAAGAAGCCTTTTGATAACCAAATGCATGCCGTCTTTAATCTTCTAACACTCCCGTCCTAGAGTGACTCCGTCAAAAACCTTAGGCAACTTTTCGGTAGTTTAAGTTGAGCCTCAACTGAAGTCTAGCTTAACCCCACAACTCATCAAACAAGAACTGTCATGAGGTTAAACTAAACCACAAATTTTAGCCCAGTAACAACTTGATTTCAGCTTAACCTCACAACTCATCAAACAAGAACTGTCATGAGATTAGGTTAAAATCAAGTTGGACCAAACCTTAAACTACGGAACAACTTGAATCTAACTTAACTCCACAACTCATCAAACAAGAACTGTTATGGGATTAAGTTAAATATCAAGTTGTAAGAAAAGAGCTCAACATTCTTGAATGTAGAGAAGACTGAAGACTCGACCTTCTTCAAGATTGCCCAATGTGGAGGAATAGAATACCAATCATCTTTATCTCACCAAATGCCTTCTAGTAACCTTACATGTAACCCATCAGCCCGCAGCATACACATGAGAAGATAACTCCCAACAGAGAATGTAGAGGAGACTGACGACTCGACCTTCTTCAGTCTTTAGTATAACACCAAAGTAACAAGTTGAACCACTGATCATCTATAGAATGTATCCATATTTGGATATTAAGCCCTGATCACGTGAACCTGTTGTGCGTCCTTGATGTACACATTCTCTCTCCCCTGATGGTTACGATTAATCAGCACATAACGTAGCAGTGAAACGATAATACCAAGGTAACAAGTTGAACCACTGATCATCTACAGTATTTATCCATCCTGGATATTAAGCCCTGATCACGTGAACCTGTTGTGCGTCCTTGGTGTACACATTTCTCTCCCCCATGATGGTTACGATTAATCGGAATCATCATCATGATGTGTACATGTAGCCTGATGACGTATGCATGAAGCATTGACTAGAAACCCTTTGTTGCTGATTGAACCAGCCCGTGAGAATATGTAGATTAGCATTCCATGACCATGTTCTTCAACACCTTGATAGACGGAAGAAGTAGTGTTGGAGAAACATGGTTTGCACGACTCCTGAACTGACGTATTCAGGAGTCGTATGACCATTTCTCAATCATCAACTAACATGTAGATTAATATTCACCCTTTCCCCCCCTCAAAAATTGCATATGCCTGCCAACTGCAATTTTTGATGATTGAACCAGTGAATATGAATACCATCAACGATAAGTAACTCCGCTTGACGGTTCTTGAAGACTAACACGTTGTTTATTCACCCTTTCCCCCCCTCAAAAATTGCATATGCCTGTTAACTGCAATTTTTGGTTGAATACGTGAATAGACGAATACTCCAATAAGCGCCGATCCACTTGAAGATTGAATAAGCACGGAAAGAGCATGAATCTTGTTGATGAGAATGGCCATAAATAAGAAGATTCCTCTTCTTTTGAAGATAAAGTGCACTCAAGCGTACACTTTTCTTTTCTTTGAAGAACGAGGCCTGAACAGAGGTATTCAGACGTCATATGATGAAGACCGAGGCCTGCACTGACTTGTATAGACGTCATTATGTTGAAGAGCGAGGCCTGCACTGACTTGTACAGACGTCATTATGATGAAGAACGAGGCTTGAACTGTTGTGTTCAAACGTCATTATGATGAAGAACGAGGCCTGCACTGAAGTATGCAGACGTCATTATCTCTCTCTTTACTTCTTCTCTCATCTAACTCGTTACCAACCCCATTATCATTCTGTCGGCTTGATGTCGTGACCACTGATGGAGAAAACCCAATATGATGAACTTGATACTGAAGTGATATAACCCGAACTTGTGACTTAAACTTGTACTAATGCGTGACAAAGAGCGGTGTAGAGACTTCGTGCAACATCAAATCCCTAAGTACTCTATACTCTTCAACCAACCAACCATCAAGTATAAGACGTACATCACCTCTTGGATATCCACAACTTCGTGTGACACTGAGCACTACAACGTGACTCCTTAAAGTGATAGTTATTTTGTAATAGAGAGAAAGACAAAATAACTAGATATCCAAGTCCTCGTCATTGTATTGAAAGCTCGAACAAGGATCTCGAAGAATCTTCATCCAACCTCCCCGATATCTTCAGATACTAAGTACACGCACCCATGAAATTTCACTTCAGCCTCAAATAAATAATAAAGAATCAACGCCGTAGTCACGTCTTGTGGTTAATGCCCAAATCTAGCCCTTCATGATGCTTTAACTGAACTTTGATAATGGTTTTAACCCGATCATGGTTAAGAGCGCATAGTCCATCATCACGGGATTTTACAAATCTATGATTTAAACCGAGAAATAAGTTCTTTCTCGGGATTTTACAAAATCAAGAAGAAACCGTGAGACAGTAACCGATTGAATGTGGCGTGACTGATTTGGTTTTGGTGAACATCAGTTTGGGTTAAGAATATTTCGTGAGAAATACAGATCACATCACAACTTTTAAAACCTTTGGCCAACTAACCAACCTTGAACATAGATTAGTGACCACTCGATGAAGAGAACCCGATATACCAATACTGAGAACTGAAGTAGAAGACCCCAAATTTGTTACTTAAGCTTGCATTGTTGTTGGAAGAACGGTGTTAAGTCTTTAAGTGCTTAATGTTATCCTGACAAAGCATGAGACTTTCATCACCTCTTGCGATTATCCACAACGTCTTCTACGTGTGACACTGAGTACTACAATGTATCTCCTTGAAGTGATAGTTAACCAGGTCTTCAACCATCCACCCCGACTTCTGGTAACTAGATAACCCAAGTCTTCAACTTAAATTTTAAGCACGAGCAAGTTATCATTGAAAGTCATGCATCCAACCAACCCCGACTTCAAGATAAAATAAGTAGGCGCCTTCGAGAACTACAACTTCAATCACAAATAAAGAATACCAGATTAACTTCGTGGTCATCTTGTGCTGTTGACTAGCCAGAAATGAAAAGAAACATGCGCAAATTCTTAGAAGAGCCCAAGACTCATAGTCAGTCCTATCAACCAAGGCTGTCAGATCCAGCTACTTGGATGTGGAATAATTGTCGTACTGTGTACAGGATTTTACAGTTCTTGAGATTTATCTGAGATTTAACTGCACAACAGTAAGCTTCAAATTGCTATAGACTGAACCACTGAATCCTGAATCGCTACGATCTGATCCGCTGTAACCGACACCACTGAATCCTGAATCGCTACGATCTGATCCGCTGTAACCGACACTGCTAAGATTCACATTGCTGGAGACAGATCTTCTAGGAAACTTGCGATAATTCTCCCCCTCAAAAGGACATGAAATGACCTTTTTGCCAAAGCTGAGAGTCCGTGATGTATGTGAATTTGACAGGCACACAACATGGAAAGAGACAAACGAAACAACTGCAACGAAGAAGGTGATTCAGACTCTCTTGTAGTAACCCCTTGCTTTCCTCATCATCAATGGTTTAGTAGATTTACAATTCATTGAAGCTCGTAATGTGCCAAAACCGCTTGATGAAATGCATATGACTTTAAAGTGAGTAAAAGGTTAACACATATCTCCAAACAGATCACCTCTTGTCTTAAAGCCTGACTACCTCTTGAGAAGATCTCGAGCAACAATCCCATTAGAAGCTTGAGAAACAACAATCACTTGATGAAGCTTGATAAAGAACAAGTCCGCGACCTAAACTTGCACTAAATTATGATTTAGAACCTATATTGAGCACAACAACGTAACTCCTTTAAATGTAGGTAGTGATATATACCCAACCTTCCATCCTTAATTGTATATATCCACTTCGTGAACATCCAAGTCTAATCACCTTAAATTGCAAATTGTGATTTAGAACCTATATTGAGCACAACAACGTAACTCCTTTAAATATAGGTAGTGATATATACCCAACCTTCCATCCTTTATTGTATATATCCACTTCTTGAACATCCAGGTCTAATCACCTTAAATATGCTTGAGCAAGAGTCAACAAACATCGTGCATCCATCCACCCCGAGATGTTTGTGACACTAAGTACACCAACCCGTGAATTAACAAACCAACCAAGTTATCATAATTACCCAATTTCTGCTGATCTTGAAGCACAAACTTATCCCGAAAAATTAGTCACACCCCGTAAATTTATATTTTGTCTTAATCCAAGTCCCGACCACTTGTCCAAAAATTAATTTCACGGGATTTTACAACTCTTGTGATTTAAACCGAGAAATCGAATCTTTCGCGGGATTTTCTAAAATCAAAAAGAGAAACCGTGAAATCAACAAGAACAGTTAAGAGTGAAGTGCAATATTAATCTTCGAAATTCAAGTCACAGGAGTCAAATCACTACTTGATCAAATCGCAACAAGTCGAGTCACAGATTGTCAAATTGCAACAAGTCAGATTGCAATCAACCAAGTCACAATAAGTCAAATTGCAAGTGTCAACTCGCAACGTCATATCGTAACTGGTCAAATCGCAATCCGTCAAGTCGCAATAAGTCAAACACGCAACTTGACAAATAGCAATTAAACAAATTGTAATTTGTCAACTATAACTCAAATCGTAAATATCAAATTGCATGCTTGCTCAAGTGGTAGGCTCTAATTGGACTACGCAGTCAAATCCGCAACTCTGTAATTCCGATGACATTCATAAACCCAAATGCTAGCCGTGACATGAGTATTCTCGAAGCGTTTTATAACAACCAAAGTACCCACTCATCATCTGGATTCATCAAACACAGTCCAATGCTCAGTCAAAGTTAAGTTCAAGCAGCCTTCACATTAAACTACCTTACGCTGCCAAGATGAGAACACATGTATTGATTTGGCCCAAGTGTTGACCCTTGATCCATAATGTGAGTCCAATGCTTCAATAAATGATTAAGCCCAAGTTCATTATTTGGTTCATAAGCCCAACAGCTTAATCTCAAACCCGGACGCCTCACACTAGCATTACCAAATGGAGTCCAATAAAACCCAAATCCCAATCAACCCTAATTGCACAAGTATTTAACACTTCCTAATCCCTACTCTCCACAAATAATCCGCTGCTATTTCCATCCTTTTGCTCAGCCACCAACAACAACGCTCACCTTAACCCTAATCCCATTCACTTAGTTAACTCAAACCCTAATCATATTAAACTCATCCGCCCCCTTCTCCAATCTCGTTACTCTCACCTAATAGTCTCTTGTATAATATGCCCTCTTAATCTCTTACAAACAAGCACATCAATATCTTTCAAAGATCAAAGGTAAGTACGTATTTCATCATTGTGTTTTGATTCAACGAACGAAAGACAAATTAAAACCGATTGGTTTTGAGTTTGATCTTGAACCGTTCGGACATTAACATGAGGCTTTGTCCTCAGCTTGATCTCAAAGAGTTGTTATTGATTTTGTTGTTGTATTTAGCCGAAAGAGATAGACAGGTCTAACAATATTGTTAGAATTCGTTCTATTAATTATTTTTCGGACATTGAGAGGAAGTTTAAACTTCACAAAGATCGATGATGAGTTGAGTTCAAACACTTGAATCTCCAAAGATTGATATACACGTTTGAACAGGACTGAGATCTTGTTTGTATTATTATTCTTTTCGGTTTGGATAGCTGTGGAAGTGGTACTGATATAGGATTACAATAGATAGTGAACTTGGTGTAGTGATTGTGTAGAAATTTGGTTTGTGGTGGCTGGCCATTTTCACTTTGTTTTAATCTTGGACTGATGTTGGTTATGTGATGTTGGTTAGACTTCATGTGACAGTTGTTGTACCTTCTTCATTGTGATAGATGAATGTTCTTGTGACTGTCGTTGTTGAAGTTCTTGTTTGATACTAGATGTATTGATCTGTGGGTATTCTTTCGAATTTTTTTTTTCTCGTTTATTGCTTCTTCTTTTTCATTTTGTTTGCTTAACATCTCGTTAACCGTTTGACCATTTAACCAAGTAGCAGACAAACCGAGTCGTGGTTCAGTAGACAAACCGAGTCCGTGATTTTGCCGACAAACCGAGTACACTTAATGTACACAAACCGAGTCTTAGACAAACCGCGTTCACAACAGATGGACAAACCGAGTTCATCATTATACACAAACCGCGTACACCTTATGTACACAAACCGAGTCCGTGACAGTATGGACAAACCGAGTCCAGGACAAACAGACAAACCGAGTCTGTGAGCCAATGGACAAACCGCATCTGGGACAAACCGCGTCTGGGACAAACCGAGTCCAGGACAACCCGAGTCCAGGACAAACCGCATTTGACCGGTCAAATCTGTCGCTTTCGTACTTTCCTTAAAAACCGGATCTGTGTTTTTTTTTTTTTTTTTTTTTTTTCTCACATGACAAACCGCATTCAAGAAACTAACATGTGACACTAGCTGTAACCAAGAACATCCTTTCATGACACAAACCGAATCCAACACATAGCTCATGAACCGAATCATTAATCCACAAATAGGCCGCAAACACCAAAAATGAACCCGTTTAAGACAGATCTTAAAACTACGTTTGAGACAAATAATCAACAAACGACCATCTATAGTCCACAAATATCCAAAACGAATTCATGCTTTGACACTCGTTAACAACACAAACAATTTGACCAAAACAGTCACGACAATCATTTATCAATCAACATAAGTCACACGTTGACACACAATAAACAATTGAAGCCCAAAATTCGTGAAGTCCAAAAGAGACAAAAAGGCTCAAAACTTTGAAAATAGTGGCGTATGACAACAGAAGTGAAGCAAATTGCACATATCATAAACTAGTGATGAATGATGTACGAACCACAAATCATCAAACCAACATTCTTGATGTGATGTTTGACCAGAACAAAAGTACGAGAATTTAGACAAAAATACTTGAGACATCATTTGTAGCCCACTAAGGTTCATAGTTTGAATTCCACCATGTGTATAACGAGTGACCAAAGAAGATAAAATCATGAGCAGTAACACCACTTTGTAGCCCACTTTTTAACAAAAATAAGCCACCGCCTTCTTGACTAAAGAAATTATCAAGAAACACTTATAAAAAGTGACCAAGATGAAACACTTTGTCTTCAAACTAACCGAATATACAGCCCACACTTTGTCTTCAAACTACCCGAATAAACAGCCCTAGACCACAGATTTGACCAAGATGAAACCATGGCTCTTGATACCAATTGTAGGAATTAACCTTCTTGATTGTGTGGATCTATTCGGGTGGTCTTGGATCTTGAAAGATCAAGAAACCCATTTGAGTTAGTTGGTAGAGAGAAGTTAGAGAGAGGTGGGAGACTCTTTGTGAAAATCTGGATATTAGATTAATTGTGACAAGAGTTCCACCCTTCCCTTGTGTGGGAAGGGTTATATATATAGTCCTAATATTTGTGCCCCTAGTGGGCTGTGGAGTGAGCTGACAGTGGGGAAAGCCCCGACCCACTCCACGAATATAAATACGACTAAGCTAATACTAATATTACTAATAATACTAAACAAATATATATAAGCCTACGAGCTATATAAATGCTAATTAGATGCTCGGGGTGACCGAGCCTTCATATGAATATTTATATTCCTAACATATACTAAGGCAAATGTGCCTCGATACGTTCCCGTAACCTCGCGTTTTCTGTTATTTCATAAACTTACATTTCCTAAAAATATATATAATGTTTATATTTATTAACTAACAATTAAATTGTTATTTATTTACCATTTTCAAACTTTTTCTTTCGTTTTTATTTTCTAATATGTCACGAGATTCAATAACGTATCAAGTCATATTTCCACAACTCCCACGGCTATAAGCCGGGTCAAATAGTCAACCAATCCAACGTATCCATATGTCCAAGTAAACATCAAAGTTTTTGGGCACGTCGAGGTCGCACCGAGATCACGTGGTCTCGGCTAACACTCGTAGCCATAACCATAATCATTTCAAGTCCACATATCAAGTCAAAAATAATCAATCCTCGGCCAACTCTAAATCCTACGACTCGAGTCCCAAATGCCACAATCAATATCAAGTTTCAACGACAATATAACCATAGCGAGTTCAAGCTATTATCTCGCCGAGACCAAGTCTCGGCTATAATCGATATGCGTGCCACAAGTCCATTCGAACCAAAAATAATATACGGCCGAGACACAAGGTCTCGGCTAGGGTTTCCCTATGCCACGGTTTCAACCAAACAATCAACATTATCATTTGTCGAGACCACAAGGGTCTCGGCTACCCATTTATGTTGCAAGTTCAACCATCCGAAACACCACGAAGGTTTACCAAGCCCTCAAATACAATAAATAAACCAATAAGCTAAACCAAAATGACCATAAGCTCGAAATAATCTCGTGTGAGCTTACACTAGCACAGATTTGGCCTACGGTCACACCAAAAAATGTGTGACTATATGCATATAGTCACACATTTTTTTTTGGTGTGTGTGACAAAAAGTCGTGCCACCGTAGGGTCTATATGGCCACATTGTTTAGTTTGTGACCGTTTTCATTGAAAAAGAGTGACCAAAACCCGAATATGTGTGACCAATTAGGCACAAGTTTTGTTGGATTTATCAGTATGTGTGACTATTTCCCATCCTATGGCCACATGAATATATAATAAATGTGACGATTGTGATGATTTAGTCACACAACGTGTGTCCTTTTTTTTGAGTTAGTCACATACAATTTAAAAAATAGTGGCCAAAAGTGTTAATAAGTGTGACCATATGCTGTTTAAAGTGAAGAAATGTGTATTTTGTGTGACTATTGTTCATCCAATGGTCACTTGAATTTTATGTTTATGTGGCCTTTTGTAATATTTAGTCACACAAAACATGTTTGTTTTGGGTATTTAGTCACATACAATTAAGCATAAAGTGGCCAAAAGTGTTAATAAGTGTGACCATATGCTGTTTAAAGTGAAGAAATTTGTATTTTGTGTGACTACTGATCATCCAATTGCCACATGAATTTTTGTGTGTGTGGCCTTTTGTAATATTTAGTCACACAACGAATTAAACAAAGAGTGACCAAAAGTGTTAATAAGTGTGACTATATACATCTTTTAGTCACATTTAAGAAATCAATATATATCAAAACAAATTCAAATATATATCAAAACAAATTCAAATACAATAATATCTAACAGCAGTACTAACAGCAGTACTAACTATATGAACCAACAGTACTAACTTATAACTAACAGTTGTAACTAATACACTAGCAGTATTAAAAATAATCCATCTGCTCATACTATAATATCTAACAGCACAAAACAAATCTCTGAAATCGCAAGAACCTGTACTAACTAAATGAAGGATTAGATGAATCTATCATCTGCTCATACAGTTGCAAGAACCTGAAGGCCATCATGCTTGATTAGTCAGCAGTCCAGCTCTATTCAACATCATTATGCTTGATTAGTCAACATCATGCTTGATTAGTCAGCAGTCCAGCTCTGTTCAACCTCTCTTACTCTTCTGTTGTAATCACGTTTCATCTCATTAAACATTTGTGACGCTTCAGAACTAGCAGGGGAGTTTGGGTTTGGGTCAGAGAGCAATGACTGTCATAAAGTAGAAAAAATTCCATCAGAACACAAGAACAGAAGTAAAAATAGCAGCAACATCATATATAGCACAGAGACACAGGCTCTAGATTTTCAAAGAGAAGTCTGCAAGTTGTTAGAAGATACTTAAATCAGATTCACATCAGATTATCTTATCATTACACAAGTCGTTGCAGTAGAAAAACTTACCCTCGTTTTATCACGTATAACGAACATTAAAGTTGTTTTGCTTGGACTAAATAACCGTAACATAATGTGGAAAAGTAAATAAACTAATCATGATATCAACAGTCGGACCATGAAAATGGTTAAAATAAGTACAAATAATGTACCTGGAACACGGTTTTCAGAAGAGGTTTATTTGCAGCCCGCTCACGACCAATATCATACACCACCTACGTAATACAAATTTAATCAGAGTCAACTTAAGTCTATAAAAATTAAGAAGTTGAAATTAACAGGAGCTACTCAGCTACCAACAAACTTACATAAGTTTGCTGGTATATAAACATGTAAGTTTTTCACCTTATACCAGCAAACAATGTCATTATCCTCAAAACAACGTACAAACCTGATATAAGAGCAACCATAAGTTTCAAAACACTGAATGTAATGATTGCAGAGTAAATTTTACATGTCGAAGAACATAACAGATGCTGAGATTAGGAAAGAATCATACGAGTTGAAAACTGGATGAGTCAAATACGGAGTCTCCCTCACAAGACTGGAAGGAATAACGTCCTGAACCTCTGGTGCGATAGATGCAGCAGTGAATGTAACCTATTATCAAGAATAAGCTTCAACTTTGTGTACATATAATGCATATAAAAACTTGGAAAAGTACTTACAGTGTTTTTGTCCAAAATTCAAAGATTCATCTGATGCTTGTTAGCTTCTTCAGCTATTGTATTAAGCCCTTCTGGTCCATGGTAAACACCAAACATAGCAGCCATGTTTGCAAGCAAAGCCTAAAAGATTAAAAAAAACAGATAGGTTAGAATAGGAGTTATAAATTCTGCATACAGCTATAAGCCTTACAAGTACTTAAAAGTACTCAAGATACCTGATAAGGATACACAAAAGTAAATTTACCTTCGAGAGTAAACATCCAACAACGAGTCATTGTCATCAACAATGGGAATTGAGCTAACTTCAGCTGTAAAAGAAAAAGGATATTTAATACGTGAAAATGGGTGCAATCTGTTTACGAAAAATCATATAGCACAACTGATTCATATGGGTCGTGAACTTAATGTTTACATAGATAAGTAAATCCAATATAAACACATGCTATTAAATTCCAATTTCATAAAGTGGGACATCTGATGAGCATAATACGTACCTTGCACAAACAGATTTAACGCTGCACTAACAGATTCCACTAGTGTTCTTCCCAGAAATCGGTTTCGCTCATCTTCAACACGCCTTTACTACAATGTTGAGAACAAAAACAAAATACCATTTTTAAAGCACTAAAGAACATACCGCCCAATCATATGGTTCATGCATTTCACCAATGTCAATCAGAATGGGTTTCGGATCCTGACATTTCATCTGCTTCTCAGATGGTTTTTTCAGTAAACCTCCAACAAGCTTCCAAAAGGCGTTTCGCTACAAAACAATGTACGTTACGCAAATTAAGAAGTTGAACGGAACCTGTGCAAAATCATGTAAATCTTATTATTATAACCTGATCATCTCCCTGGGTAAAGTCAAATGCACCAGGTCCATCAGTGGTTCCAGCAGCAAAAGCAAATTCATCCGGGTAACTGTGCAATAATAAAATGGCTATAAGTGATTTCATTCCATTCCCTATTATTTAATAAAAGAAACTCACATTTGACAGATATTATTAGTAATAAAAGAAATTAAGACTTGGTGCTTTCAAAAGTTATTATTAGTAATAAAAGAAACTCACATTTGACAGCCAAAGCTGTAGATCCTGCGATACCACACGTTTCTCAAATCCTTGGCGTGTTATCTTTACATCGATTATTCTGGTTTAGCAAATCAGTAAGTTAGAAAAGCCATAAAAAGTGTGTGCCAGATTAGGATACTTATTAATAAAGTATAACCAAATCATACCCATCTTCTTGTAGCAGCTCTTGTACTATTGTTTTGAGACCTTGAAGTGGCTCAATAACATAGTCTGAGTTGGCATCCGAACCATCCTGTACATAGCGGAAGGGACCGTTCACTTAATATCGACTATGGACTATTATCCCTACGATTATACATATAACAAGCCCATGGGGAATTTGACATGTAGATTTACATATCCTTATGTTGTCCCAGTTCAAAAATGTGATTACGGGTGCGTACTTGTGCAGTTGTGCATCAGTTTGTTGACCATTTAAAAAAGATTACAGAAATAGGTTGTGGAAATATTTATAGGAATATAATAAAATGAATGTGCATACCTCATATGTTACAATGCCACCGGACATTGCTGGCTGACGAAGAGTTACGTTGCTGATGGCACCATTTGCTGATAGAATACAAACAGTACAAGGCCCTTGCTGCGAGAATGCTATAATCTTGGAGGCTATATCCTGTAATCCCCAAAATGCAACCCAAATCAACAATAAGATATGTAATAAAAAAAACACTGAATTGTATAAGAATACATGATTGTATGTTCAATACATTTAACATACTTGATAAAAAATTAAATAAAGTGACGCCAAAATTGCATCAACATAAGTCCTTGCAATGGTTCATTATTTTATTAAGCCACACATCTCTAAACTCTTTCTTTAACGCACACAAGCAATAGTTAAAACTTTAATCGAGCATAGAAACCGTAGATATGGGTCAAAGTATCAAAAGTTGTTTATCGACCAACAGCAAATTGTTGCCATTAATCCATTATTAACATTTAACTTAAAAGATAGCAACCATGAACATAATAAGATATAATAGATTAATAGCTAAGCCTAAAATAGTCCAAGGATACAAGGGTATAAAACGTAATACAAGGACACCGTGTGTATTGCCAAACGTGTAAAATGTAATACACTAGATACAAGGTATAATAGATTAATAGCTAAGCCTAAAATAGTCCAAGGATACAAGGGTATAAAACATTTCTCATAAATTCAAGATCACGAGTAACGGGTAATTAAACTAATATTGGATTATTAGTCAGCAACCACAAATCAATCACAAAAAGTATATTTAGAATTTTAGATATACAATCAAGGTTTTAAAGCCTTATCAATATAAAAAATAGCCGTCCTACATTCGATTAACCGCAACGTCTTTTTCCTACTTATATCGACTAAATAGACAAGACTTAAACACACCAACTTCAATTAACATCTCATTTATCTAAATATGAAGTACTAATAAATCAATCTTTTATCTTCTTTTTTTGTATACCATTTCATGATCATCACATATCACATTTTAATCTATAAACGAGCAGTTCAACTGTATGGCAAAATGCCTCAAACAAATGTGATAAGAAAAACCATCTATCAGTTCAAGAATCAAGAAAGATTCAATCTAGTCATCCAAATAAATAGTAAAAATGAAATGGGTTATGTGGTTTTGTACCGACACATTATAATAGGTAGAAAGTGAGAAACCATACTTCTGTTTTTGTGTAGCAAAAAGCTGATCGACAAGCTCCTCCTCCAACTCGTCGTGAGATAGCTCGCTTGGTTTCTTACTCGGCACACTTGGCGTAAAGTCTTTTCCCACGGCTTACTTGCTTTAAAGTAATGCAACAACTGAAATTGGTCACCAAAAAGGTATCATTTCTTTTTGAGATTAGTCATTATATACATACGAGATGAAGTCTAATAAGTAAAATAAAAATTGATACCTTTGAGCTGTTGGTGAGCCTAGCCTGAGCTTAAGATTTCTTTATCTTAATAAGTCATGAGCAAAACTTGGTCTTGGTGCAAGTGTGGTGGTAAGACCAGATCTATGTGAAAAGTTGAGAGGGATATTTGGGATGGTTAATGAAATATTTGGGAATTTGGGAAGGAGGGCAGTTTGATTTTTGGGGAAAAATTTAGGCGGGCTGTGAAAAGTAGAGAAGAGGAAAATTTTATTTGGGGAAAAATTAAGTGCACCACATTTGTCACTTTTAAATAATGTGTGACAAATTTGACTATATTATTTAGTCGCTTTTAATTAATGTGTGACAAACTTGAGTATATGTTTAGCCACATACACAATTACTTCATGTGACCATATATGGATTTTGGTCACACTATTCAATTGTGTGACATATATTTGTCACATATGTATATATATAGTGTGACTAATGTTTCAAACTTATTTGTATCCGTCACACGTTCCAAATTATATGTGACTAAATAATTAAAAAAAAAATTTACAAGATATCTCTAGTCACGAAAATATTCAAATGTGTGACTGTAGCCTCAGTTGGAAAGACGAAATGGTCACACAAGTCGGATCAAGTGTGGCTGTTTCTTTTATTCTGGTACATTTAGTCACATAAAAAAGTTACTGTGTGGCCGTTCGAAAAACAACATGTGTGACCAAATCCCATTTTTGTACTAGTGTTACTCCAGTTCGTACGCGACTATGCAACTCAAGGACCGAAACAAAACACGACTATGACTACAACCACGATACCAAACACGATTAACGTAAGTTTTTAGTTAATAAAAACGGTTATCCCTTTCGTTTTACACCCAAACGATCGAAAACAAATAAAATAACTCGTTCGACACGAGTTTGACTCACACCGAGTCACACACAAGTGTGAAACGGTGTGTCTCACCTTCAAACCTCCGGATCTACAAGGACGTACGGTATAACTTTGATGGTGGTGGCACGTGAGTGTCGGTGGTGGGTTTCGAAGCACGTGCACCACGGAATAGTGGTGTACGTGATGTGGTAATGACGGTGGTGGAGTTATTTGGTGGTGGTGGAGTTTGCAGGTGGCGGCTACCAAAAGGGAGGAGAGAGGGAAAGTGAAACTAGGGTTTGTGTTATTATGAGGGTGATGGGGTGGTGTGATAAGGTTATATCCCCTCAAGGGCCGATTGTGTAACTTTTTCCAAACTAAGAGGGGCGCGGCCTGTTTTATAACACAAGGACCATTCACATAATTTAGTTAAACTTTTAATAAAAATGTTCTCGGGCTCGTTTAGCGTACTAAAAGTGCTCGTATGACGTTCTAAGTTTCGCCATTATTTTTAAATTCATTTTTCCATTAAAAATGACTATAAATACGTCTATATTCGTTTAACGCGTCAAAAATCAATATTTCTCGCATTATTAGGTCTAATTGTGCCGACTCATATTGTGCTAAATCTCAAGTTCTACGGGGCAAATATATATATCCAATAACAATATTCCAAGATCAAATCTCATATAACCTAAACTGGTTTCTAGGTTTCAGTTATCGTATTTATTCGTAATGCAGTTATATAAATAAATCCCAAAATTACCGGTTGTCACAGCAGGAAGGGTGTATTCGATGGTGATTGTGATTCTAACTCAGGGATAGAAAACAGAACACAATCGATGAGAGGAATGCTTTAAGAGCAGAAGGTGTAGTAACATGTTAACACATTTTTTTGTGTCACATCACTACCGCCTTAATATTCCCACTTTTAACATCAACACACCAAAATACCCCATCACTAGTAACATGTTAAAAACACCCCTTTCGGGACCCACAATTTTATTTTATTTTCTATTTTTTCAAACACACTAAATTTTCATTCATTAAATAAAAAATACAAATTAAAAATTAAAAATTAAAATTAAAAAAAAAAATAATAAAAAAAAATAATTAACAAAAAAAAAAATAATTAACAAAAATTAATTCATCGCACATTATCATTTTTCTAACCACACATTATCATTTTCCCACAATTTAACAAATAAATAAATAAAATTAACTTCATCTCCCACACACGCATCCACCCTTCACACACACAAACACCAAACACAAAAATAACACAAATATAAACTCAAATCCATTAAAAAAAAAAGGCATAACGCATGTTAGTTTACCAACGCCGGCCCCAACGCTGTTGGTTTTGGTCCTGGTCCGGGGTGGTAACGCCTCCAACGCGGGATCCATATGAGCATAACGCCCCTCCCCACATTACCATACCTTACCCTCTATAGCTTGAAATTATGGATATGAGTGGACACTTAGTAAGGTATACACATATAGTGGCGGCAACAAATAATTTCTAACAACTTTTTTTCGTAACTAAACAAAAATACAATGACGGCACCATTTAAACTGTGGTATTTCATTGTTGAAAATTTTGACGTAAATAAACACAATCCATGCACTACAAATCAATGGACTTCATGAACTTTTTTTTAGTATTGTTTTTACTCTATCCAACAATAAAAAATTTCCAACGGCTAGTGACAAAAAAGCTTGTAACTATCATTATAAAATATGACAGAAATTCGGCTCGATCTGATCTCGCGCGCGGGCGGATAGAAATGCCTATAGATGAGGGTTCAATTCTTACTATATTTGCAATAAGTGCACATAGCTACGCCAACCTCCTAGAAAGATCATAGGGCTCTACCGAGGTCGAGCTTGTGTTGTGTTGGGTTAAACACCCGTGAATTATTCACTCAAAAGTCTGACAAACATCGTTACCCCAAAAAAAAACATTATTTGTTTACTCCTCTTAATGGTATTGTGGTAGACTTTACTAATCTTCAAAAGGAGAATGACAAAATCTGTTTTATGGATACAACTAAATGTTATCTGCATCATATATATAGTAAGATACTTTAAAGCATCTAAAATATCTTCAGCAATCCAACATTTAAACTTATACAAAATGTGATGCATATGTGGAAAAAAAAAATTTTGACAAAAAAATTCCCATTTTCTAAAAAAATGTGAAGAATGTAGCATGAAAAAATGACAGATTTGTTATTGTGTTATACTATACGTTACGATACTTGGGTTGCTTAAACACATAAAAATCCAATTTTCTACTACATGTATAGAGTTCATTTACTTCTTCACCTGCCAATTTAAATTCTGATGTCCTTCGGTAGTTATTCATGTCACCCTATTCATTAACTCACTAATGCATGTACTTTTCAATAGTGCTCAAAATGGACACTTTTAAAAGCGGGAGGTTTTAACATCGCAGGAAAAATGAAAACAATATCATGAACATAGCCACACAAATTCTGTAAACCAAGAAAAAACACGCAATAGCATACCTATGCCATGACAACACCTCTGCGAACAGAGAAAGCAGTCCATGTTGAATTACTGAAATGTCAAACATCATTCTTTTTCATAAGTAAATGCGAGAAGTAAAAATTTTTAGTGATTTTTTTTTTTTTTCCTTTTTTTTTTTTTTTTGACATTCATCATACTAAAATTTCTATTTATCTTCGTGTATTGGTCCCATCCGGATCTTTTATTTGTATCGAATCAAACATGTCTATGAACAAAACACATGACACACAAACTCACGCTTTTGTATATAATGAATTATGTTCCGAACCTTTATAAACGATATTTTATTAACTGAAAAAGGTTAATGTTTACAATGAATTCTATCCCTATATATACTACATGAAGCGTTGCCTCCAAAAGACATGTCGCTTCATCAATAACCGTTGCAACCTAGTAACTAACTATAACTGCCTGCGAATGGACTTATTGGGTTAATACATTGGACCCATGTTGCAGGCTACTAACTTGACCCAATCACTAATATAACATACGAATTACATATACTAACTAAAGTCTTAACATTTACACTACTATGACCCTTAAACATGGATTAATTAATTATCATTCAACATCGTGCTTACAAGATACTAAAATGTGTAAATAGTAAGTCTTAGATAGAAAGAGAGAATAAATGAAAAAAACATACGTTATATATTATCATATAGCTAAAAGGATAATAAGTAGTCACAAAAGTTAATAAGATATAGCAATACTTACTTTTTATAATGATGGTATCCCAAAAATTTTCTTCAAAATAATTAAATCGGCGGGAAAAACTTGACTTGGGTATCTTATTTGGGTGTCGACTAACCATTAGCCAATGACCCTGGTCCCCAAACAATAAGCACCGTACCAACCTTTAGATGATGATTGTAACTAATGTTGATCTAAATGCTCTCATTTTCCTCAAAGAATTCAACTGTTCATTCCTCGCATGTTTTTTCATAACGAGTTCAGATATCTCCTTAACTAAACGCAGATCATTACTACTAAGTCATGGGCCTTTACGTGGTCAAGGTGGTTTTGGAGCCTACTTTGAGTGTTAAGGCCGAGCTTTCAAACAATTTAGTTATTGGTTGACAGATAATACTTGTTTGTTCTAGCTGTGTTTCTATTAAAAATGATTATATAAAGATTACGCGCTGTAACGTTATGGTTCTTTTGTTGGAAGCGATTGGTTCTGCATCTTTCTCAGATTTGAATATGTTGGTATGGCTTTTTAAGGGTTTGTCCTTTATTGGGATCTGAATTCTAAGCATTTAGGATCAATGGTTTGGGATGCGTCAATGACTCTAAGTATTTGGTCATGTTAATTATTCATTTCTAAAGATATTAAAACATTGTTACTAGACTGCAAACGAATGCATGCTTGGTGACGAATGCGGTTGACTGTATTTTGCAGGAGAAAAAATGCCGGAAGGGAAGGTTTTGTCCAATTAAACTAAAAGGCAAATGCGTTATTCAACTCGGGTAAGGTTGTGGCGTAACAGGTTTTTTTCTGAGAACTCGTGTTATACTCTGTGACTTATATCTTTTTTTTATCAAATTCTGTGTGATGACAAGGCATTGCTCGGATATGTGACATTTGTTCAAATCTTTGTATTACAAGGTCTATGCCGAGGATCTCTTGGGACCACTGCTGCAGACAATGCTATACAGTATCCGGACCCAAAACTACAATGTTGGTATTTTGACTTGATGAAGCCTGTACTCACCATTCGCCACTCAATGAAGCCTGCATAAGAATGGATCTAGCTTTTATACCCGAGGGCTTGGAAATTTGGGTTACAATGATGATGAGGGAGTTGCAAGTTGGGTTGTTGTTGTATTTTGAGTATGTGTATAATAAGGTATGTTTGACTTTGACTTCTGAAGTTGCTTACGATTGTTGATTGTTCTAATAGTCTGTGGTTCTCTTTTGGGATGTCAACTGATCTTATACATAATACATTGAGCTCTAAGAAGAAAGATGACTCTAATTTATCGCCATAATGAATTCAATGGTGTAATCAATTTTATACACAGGTTTGTCGGTTTGTTTGGATGCTAATTTTTTCCTTAATCCATATTCATTCAAATGAATGCTTTACGTTTGCTGATGAGTTAGCCTTGGTGGAATAAAGGTGTTATAGCCTTACGAAATGAGGGAATGTTAGCATAACAAAGCTAACACCTTTACTACATGAAATGCCAATATCGGGCAGATTGGTCGTTTTTATATGAATAAAAATCTCGAAAAGAGTGAAACACTGTCTGAACAATTATCATCAGCTGATAAATTATCACATGATCACTTGTCAAATAAATTAGGATAAAAATCGGTATAAATATGTACCGAGTTAGGACCAACACTGATTTACCGAGTTTGTACTTAATCCCAATATCCCATAGGTCGAGTTAGGGTTCAAACAATATACTGAGTTCATCCTTAGGTAATATACCGAGATTTGCAGTTTACATTATATAACGATTTAGGTTCCATATAACGAGTTTGTGCTTCAAATTTACCGAAGAAGTTTTATTTCACAAACTCCACATCCAACGTCGTGTACAAAGAAGTTATATTTCATATATGAATAAGGACCATCTACTTTATTTGTTCTCACAATTTCATCGTTCGTCTTACATATGTATTACATGAACATTTTATTTTTTATTTTTTAATTTTTGTGTTTAAGATATTTGGCGTTATTCATTAAAGTTAGAATTCGTCAAGTAATATCATGAAGCTAGCCCGCTCATTCGGGCGAGCTATAAAGCTAGTTATAAATATGTTTTTATTGTTTGGAAAATTTATTTGGGAAGATTGATTTTGACAAATAAACTAATTGAAGGGACTTACTCGTACTATATATAAATACACCATGCATCTAAAAGAGAGTCTAGTTAATTATGTTGAAGCAAACATAAATTTTGGCAATGCATGATACTTGTTTTAAAGAGTGATGTTATGAAAAAAAAAAAAAAATGTCAATGAAAAAAAATGTCAATGAAGTTGGAAAGACGACCATGAGGTCTTTTTCTAGAAGAACTTCGTCTAACCACTCTTTGGTATTTTCAAACTTTCACTATTACTGTACCATTTAATCATAGCACTTTAATTTGTTTTACTGTAGTCTTATGTGGGTATTTTTAAGTCTAAAACTTAATATCAATGTGTTTAATTAACTAGTGTCTTGTATTTTAAAATCTAAAAAAAAAAAAAAAAATCATTAAAGGCAAGTTTGTCTATTTTCTTTAACTATAATAATATATTTTCATCTTTAAGAAATTACAGAATTATTTCAACTACACTTATTATTAAGCTTCCAATTGGCTCCATGCAATAAGTTTGACTCTCATAGTCAACTCTCTGTTTTACTTTTTTTGTAATGCTTGTCACCTGGTTTTATAGATTTCGTGTGGAAATCTGTAACAGAAGTTGATGATAACTTTTGAATTGATCTTCAACCCCAAAGTTCCTCTTAATAGAGTGTTGTTATGATTTTATACGTTAAATTTTCGTAAGTTAGAGAAGTCTTTTACCCAAACATGCATTTGTAGTCAATTTGTCCCTCTAATGGATTTTCAGCCTTCATAAGTATCGAGCTTAGATTGGTTTTCGTTGTATTTGGTATTTATTTTGATGCAGGATGCCAAAGGTAACGATGGATGTAGACCTTAATTAGCATCTACGAGGGAAAATTTTTGCTTATAGTTAATATTGGCTCCAAGTGGTACGCCTTCACACTCGTCGCTATTATTTATTTTGTTGCATCCCTATTTTCCCTTTCTTGATAAAGAATTATCAAGCGTATCTCTTTTCACCATCTATTGAATCACATTTGTGCTTACACCTCTAGTTGGAATTTTGTGTTTGTACTTAAGGGTGTTTGGATTGGTTATTAGAACTGTTTATGCTTTTTATACAGTAATAATCAAATAGGCTTTCTAAATTAATTAAGAAACTACAACACCTATTATTCTGTGCTTATTTCAACGTTAAAAGATTAAATAAGCAGTTTCGATAAGCAATTCATAAAACTCAATTCTGGTTACCAGCTGGTATAATTATGCAAGAACTAGATTTAGAGGTGTTCCTTATTGTTTACATATTACGTTTCTGATACAGTAGATAATCAGCTTTGAGCGAAATGCTATCTGCTTGTTTGTGAGGGAAAAAAGCTGCTTTGAATTCATATGCAACCCGAAAGCCCCTCTTAATAGAGTGTTTTAAGTAATTTTAGTTTACGTTCATAAATTAAAGAACCTTTTTTTGTTGCCCAAAAATGATTTTATAGTCAAAATGATACGTACATTTTAGACTTACAACGATCATCCAATTTGCTTGCATAAACTAGGAACACTTTAGTATCCATTCCGCTATTTTAAAGCGTTTTTGGGTAATGGGTTAGACCTGGTGAATAGTATTAGATAAAAATTCAATTAGTACAAGATCAATAAAGAAGGACCATTGATATGAAAAGAGCTGGAACATGCCCTCGAGCTCAAAGACAACCATAATTGACAAAGACCAATGCTACCTTACCTACCCACAACACGCGGCCTAAAGTACGGACAAAAAAAAAATCATAAAAACATAAAAAAAAACCCAGTTGGTTCACTCTGCAATCTTCCTCCTCTCTTTCATATTCTTCACCTGTGGCGATAATTTGTAATTCACAGTCATAAGCTTTGAATCTCAGCACCTCAAAAATCCTGTTCCTGCCATACGTAATAAGCCAATGCACCTTTCAGTAGTCTCGCAACTAGACTTCCAGGATCTAAGTTTATCTTGCGTCTTCAATCTTTCCCTCATAATGAGCCATAACAAGAATGAGTGTCTAAGAATACCTTGGGAGAACCCAGTCAATTTCATCGCTGCGCGACATAATGGATCTAACAGAGAACTTAATGTCACCTGTCATCCCGCCCTGGCCTTCCATAAAACCACATCTTGTTTGTCAACTTGTAGCGTAGGAGGGTTTTGCATGTCCAGGCTGTTGCTCCATTCGATCACTCAGCCCCCCATCAAAGATCAGCTCACTCACTTTAGTTTGAGCTGAAAAAAAGGCCCGCTCTAGCAATATCTCTCTCTGTCACGAAACTATCTAATGGCCCTTGGATACTCCATGTGTCAAACCACACAGACGTTGCATGACCGTTACGGCGTTACCAACCTGATCATGCCCAATAAATTCTCGAATTTTTGTTTGAAGCAACTTTCTCCACTCCCAACTCGCATCTTGCTTAGCTTGTACATCCCAAATTTCGGCCGCGCAGTTTACAAGAGTAAATCCAACGGATCCTTTCTAGTTATTATACTCAAAACATGTGCGTCAGTAGCGCCATGGTCTAAACCTTAAGGCTACGAAGACCAAGACCTCCCTTACCAGTTCGGTAAGCAAACAACATCCCACGCCACCTTGGACTTGTTTATCTTGTATCTACTTTTATAAGTTCTAATAATTTGAACAAGTTGTATCGTTTTTAAGGGGCTGCTTTCAACAAAATGCTCGATAACGGTCCAAATTGAAAAACAAAAGATATGATGACGAACTTGTTGGAAAATTTAGTACACTTGAGGGATAAGTTTACACTTGGTAATGGGCTTGGAGGTATGGAGTATACACCCATCAGGTCAATGAACACCCTGACTCAATAGTGGTTATGTCAAAGTACTGCTTGTTCAAAGTACTGCTTGTTCAAAGTACTGCTCGGTCAAAGTACTGCTTGTTCAAAGTACTGCTTGTCCAAGGTACTGTTAGTTTGATCAAGGTACTGATTAGCTTAGTCAAGGTACTGCTAAGTATAAATGACAATGCTGCTGATGCAGTTGATTCTGCTGATAGCATTATCTGTTCCTGCCGATAGCATTGTCATTCCTGCTGATAGCATTATCTGTTTCTGCTGATAGCTTTATTGCTACTGATGCAGAACAATTCTGCTGATAGTGTTATTGTTCCTGCTGATGGTACAATAACTCTGCTGTTGAACTGATGGACTCTGCTGATTAGGCATCAGACTCTGCTGATGGTTATAACCACCGACTCCTACTTTTATGGAAACTATTATGGATAATTAATGGGCCATTAATTATACATAATTCCATGGGCTAGGGTTTTGAGTAAACTCTATTATAAATAGAGATCATCACATGGCATGATAACTACGACACAAAACCCTAAACACTAAATACAATCGGTTCTTGATCTGTGCCTAGAACAAGAACATCACTTGGTTTTATCCCATAGAGATATTCGTGCAACCCAGGCATAGGGTCGAATAGTTTCTATTGGAAAGTGATACCACGACTTCAAGTGAATATCCTGTAACCTTGATTGATTATCTTTACCCTGTTACTGGGAGCACTACGACACACACAAACCAACAATCAATAGAAACTATTCAGTGATAATCAATGGCTGCTGCTATGAGACAAATAGCTGCTAACTTTGCTAAGCTAGAAAAGTTTGAAGGTGTGGATTTCAGACGATGGCAGAAGAAGATGAAGTTCTTGTTGACTAGCATGAACGTGGCTGATGTTCTGACCACTACTATTCCTGCTGATTATGGGGATGATGCTACGATGGAACAGATGAGGGCCAGAAGCAAGTGGGAGAACGATGACTATGTCTGCAGAGGTTTAATCCTCAATGGTATGTCTGATACTTTATTTGATATTTATCAGAATGTGGAATCTTCTCAAGAACTATGGGATTCTCTGGAAGCCAAATATATGGCTGAGGATGCATCAAGTAAGAAGTTTCTTGTAAGTAATTTTAACAATTACAAAATGGTCGATTCTAGACCGGTCATGGACCAATACAATGAACTTCTTAGTATACTTGGTCGTTTTACTCAACACAAGATGAACATGGATGAGGCTATTCAAGTCTCTTGTATCATCGATAAGCTACCTCCTTCTTGGAAAGATTTCAAGCACATGCTTAAGCATAAGAAGGAGGAGTTAACTCTTACTGAGTTGGGCAGTCATTTGCGCATTGAGGAATCACTCAAGGTGCATGAAAGTGACAAGCCAAAGAGCAGCACTGCTGCTGGTCCATCAGTTGTCAATGTGGTGGAGCATAACAACTCCTCCAGGAACAATGACAACAAGGGCAAGCGTAAACATCAGGATAATACCAAACCTGATCCTAACAAGAAGTCAAAGGCTACTTGTTGGAAGTGTGGTAAAACTGGACACTTCAGGAAGGATTGCAAAGGTGGTAAAATTGGCAATAAAGCCAATGGTTCAGGCACAAGTGGATCTGGGAATGGTAACTCCAATTCCCTGAAAGGTCAGAATATATTTAATAAGTCTTTTTGGATTTATTATGTTACATATATATCTGAATTGTTCTTTGTGCAGGATGATGATGTGGCTTGGTGGGTTGACTCTGGAGCAACAGTCCATGTGTGTAAAGATAGAAGATGGTTCAAGACCTACGAGTCAATGAATGATGGTTCTATTCTTCATATGGGAAATGAGTCAACAGCCCTGGTGCATGGAAGAGGAAGTGTTGAGTTGAAGTTTAGTTCTGGAAAGATTATTACTTTGTTAAATGTTTTACATGTTCCTGATATTAGGAAAAACTTGGTTTCTAGTGGTATTTTGAATAATTGTGGTTACAAACAAGTTATTGAATCTGATAAGTTTGTTTTGTCTAAAAATGGTGTATTTATTGGATTTGGATATTTATGTAATCACATGTTTAGACTTAATATTGTTCATGAAGTGATTGATTCTGTTTGTATGTTGTCATCTAAACAATATGATTCAACCCTTTGGCATGCTAGACTTGGCCATGTACACTTTAAAAGAATGCAAGATATGTCTAAGGATGGGTTAATCCCAGCATTTGACATGGACACTGAAAAGTGTAATACTTGTATGTTGAACAAGATAACTAAGAAACCATTTAAAGATGTAAAACGTGAAACTAATGTGTTGGAATTAATACATAGTGATTTATGTGATTTGCATGCTACTCCCTCTTTGGGGAATAAGAAATACTTTGTTACTTTTATTGATGATGCTTCTAGGTACTGCTATGTTTATCTTTTACATACTAAGGATGAAGCATTAGATAAATTTAAAGTATTTAAGTCTGAAGTTGAATTGCAACAAGAGTCTCTAATCAAAAGATTAAGGACTGATAGGGGAGGTGAGTACATGGATACTCAGTATTTCCAGTCTGTTGGTATAATCCATGAAACAACTGCCCCTTATACTCCTCAGCAAAATGGAATTTCTGAAAGGAAAAACCGAGTGCTGAAGGAGATGGTTAATTCCATGTTGTCCTATTCAGGACTGAGTCAAGGGTTCTGGGGTGAAGCTATGTTAACAGCTTGCTATTTGCTAAATAGGGTTCCTAACAAAAGGAACAAGACTACCCCTTATGAACTCTGGACTAAAAGGAAACCCAACTTGAATTACCTCAAGATTTGGGGTTGTAGGGCTGTTGTGAGACTCCCTGATCCAAAATTGAAAACTTTGGGTGAAAGAGGCATTGAATGCATCTTTGTTGGATATGCTGAGCATTCCAAGGCATATAGGTTCTATGTTATTGAACCTAATGAGTCTGTTTCAATTAACACTATAATTGAATCAAGGGATGCAAATTTTGATGAGAATAGATTCTCTTCAGTCCCTAGACCAAGTCAGAGGATTCCTAATGGAACCAATGATGTTGGTGTATCAGAAGCCTCTGATGAGGTCCCTGATGAGGTTGTGGAACAACAACCTGAACCTGAGCTCAGAAGGAGCACAAGGGTGAGGACTCCAAAATCATTTGGACCTGAATTTCAATTGTACTTGATTGAAGGAACAAGGGATGAGGTCTCTGACCAATACTCCTATTGCTTTAATGTTGAGGATGATCCCAAAACATTTGATGAAGCAATGAAGTCCCAAGATGTTGCTTTCTGGAAAGAAGCAATAAATGATGAGATGGACTCCATCATGGGCAACAACACTTGGGTGTTGGCTGATCTACCACCTGGTTGCAGGCCTTTGGGTTGCAAATGGATTTTCAAGAAGAAAATGAAGGTAGATGGAACTGTTGAAAAGTTCAAAGCAAGATTAGTCATTCAAGGCTTTAAACAAAAGGAAGGAATTGACTACTTTGATACTTATGCCCCTGTGGCTCGTATCAGTACCATAAGATTGCTGATTGCCTTGGCATCAATTCACAATCTGATTATTCATCAGATGGATGTGAAGACAGCTTTCTTGAATGGTGAATTGGATGAGGAGGTTTACATGAACCAACCTCAAGGCTTCATCATGCCTGGCAATGAAAAGAAGGTGTGCAAACTGATTAAGTCCTTGTATGGACTGAAACAGGCACCTAAGCAATGGCATCAAAAGTTTGATGAAGTGGTTTTGTCTAGTGGTTATTCACTTAACCAGTCTGACAAATGTGTATATAGCAAATTTGATGAATCTGGTAAAGGAGTCATCATTTGTCTATATGTTGATGACATGTTGATCTTTGGCACTGACCAAAATCAAGTGGACCTTACAAAGGAATTTTTGTCATCAAGGTTCTCCATGAAGGATATGGGGGAGGCAGATGTTATCCTTGGTATTAGGATTAAACATGAAGGTAACAAAATTTCTATCTCTCAGTCTCATTACATTGAGAAGGTGTTGAAGAAATTTAATTACTTTGATTGTACTCCAGTGAGTACTCCTATGGATACAAGTGAGAAGCTAATGCCCAATAAAGGCAAAGCTGTATCTCAACTTGAGTATTCAAGGGTAATTGGCTGCTTGATGTATGCCATGACTTGTACTAGACCTGACATTGCATTTGCTGTGGGAAAATTGAGCAGGTATACTAGTAATCCTAGTGCTCATCATTGGCAAGCAATTCAGAGGGTACTGAAGTATTTGAAGAAAACTATGGATTATAGTCTCTCATATACTGGTTATCCTTCTGTATTAGAAGGGTACACTGATGCAAGTTGGATCAGTAACACTGAGGACAATTCGTCTACTAGTGGCTGGGTATTCCTACTTGGTGGAGGTGCAATTTCTTGGGCATCCAAGAAGCAAACTTGCATTACCAGTTCAACCATGGAATCTGAATTTGTGGCCTTAGCTGCTGCTGGTAAAGAAGCTGAATGGTTGAGAAACTTGCTTCTTGAGATTCCATTGTGGCCTAAACCTATAGCACCTATTTCTATCCGATGTGATAGTGCTGCTACATTGGCAAAGGCTTATAGCCAGATGTACAATGGGAAGTCTAGACACTTAGGTGTCAGGCATAGCATGATTCGTGAGCTTATCATGAATGGGGTGGTATCTATAGAGTTTGTTAGATCTCAACAGAACTTAGCTGATCACTTGACGAAGGGTTTGGCTAGAGACTTGGTTTTTAAGTCTGCTAAAGGGATGGGTTTAAGTCCTACTTAGTCACTGAATGTAAAGACACCCAACTCCCTCCTCAGGAAACTTTGGAGTTGAGTTCAATGTGGCAAGCTGAACATTTAGTGGACTGGAGCACTGTTTTATATACATCCCAAGGTTGTGCTCAGAACCTGCTGGAAAGGAGGATGAAGTCTTCACTTCTTAATGGTTAATTTTCTTTGAAAAAGTGCTTTGCAGGGGCATGATTAAAAGATGAACCACCTGTGTAAATGTTGAAGTTTTGCCGCTTCAGGAAGCTTTAGGACTTTTAGCTTTTACAACATTTATTAATTGGATATGGACACATGGCTTGTAAAGTGTCAGGAGTATTTTAGTGTTTGAAAATGTATGTGTATTTTATATTCAGGTATTCAAATGGGTTGAAGGGTTCAATTCTTAGAACACCCTGATTCTCGAATGTTTGAACTTGTAAGGTACTAAGATGAGAATTCAATCTTCAAGATATTTTCATTTATGCATATGTTTGTTTTGTGTTTAATTTTCATGCAAGGAAGTGAACTAAATTTGGGGAGGATTGTTGGAAAATTTAGTACACTTGAGGGATAAGTTTACACTTGGTAATGGGCTTGGAGGTATGGAGTATACACCCATCAGGTCAATGAACACCCTGACTCAATAGTGGTTATGTCAAAGTACTGCTTGTTCAAAGTACTGCTTGTTCAAAGTACTGCTCGGTCAAAGTACTGCTTGTTCAAAGTACTGCTTGTCCAAGGTACTGTTAGTTTGATCAAGGTACTGATTAGCTTAGTCAAGGTACTGCTAAGTATAAATGACAATGCTGCTGATGCAGTTGATTCTGCTGATAGCATTATCTGTTCCTGCCGATAGCATTGTCATTCCTGCTGATAGCATTATCTGTTTCTGCTGATAGCTTTATTGCTACTGATGCAGAACAATTCTGCTGATAGTGTTATTGTTCCTGCTGATGGTACAATAACTCTGCTGTTGAACTGATGGACTCTGCTGATTAGGCATCAGACTCTGCTGATGGTTATAACCACCGACTCCTACTTTTATGGAAACTATTATGGATAATTAATGGGCCATTAATTATACATAATTCCATGGGCTAGGGTTTTGAGTAAACTCTATTATAAATAGAGATCATCACATGGCATGATAACTACGACACAAAACCCTAAACACTAAATACAATCGGTTCTTGATCTGTGCCTAGAACAAGAACATCACTTGGTTTTATCCCATAGAGATATTCGTGCAACCCAGGCATAGGGTCGAATAGTTTCTATTGGAAAGTGATACCACGACTTCAAGTGAATATCCTGTAACCTTGATTGATTATCTTTACCCTGTTACTGGGAGCACTACGACACACACAAACCAACAGAACTTTAAAGCAAAACTATTTGTAATTAGCCGGTTGAGTACCAAACTAGACACTGAATTAAATGCACACACAGATACCTAGAACTAATAACCAGACCAAGTGTAGCCAAATTAGTGAGTACGCTTAATAAACAGGCTATGAACTATTTATTATTTCTTAGTTATATGTTTAGTTTATGCTGGATCAAACCAAAATTAGGTTCCTAGATATCTATAACGACACCAAGTGTAGCCAAATTAGTGAGTACGCTCAATAAACATGACATGAACTATTCCTTGTTCTTAGTTATCTGTTATATAAGTAATAAGTGCATCTTGCAAATAAGTACACAAAGTGCCCATGAAACTAACTAGCTACACCCCTAAATACTAAATTATCTATAAGTTACCATCATAACAAAAAGGACTGCTTTTCTAGCTGATGTTCTAATCTGTTGTTCTCAGTTCCGAATCTGTTCATTTGTCAACTGAAAAAGCGCATTGATTTCTTGTCGTTTACATTCTTGATAACTCGAGTCAAGTAGCTGATTCAGTTTCTTAGATATGGAAACGTAGACCTTTCTTACAATGAAACCAGTGCTCTTTAGGTATCTTTTTGTTTGGTGGAAGACATTGCACATGGCACTTGTGCATAATTAGTGAATCATATGGGAACTTAGACTTATATATCGAAACTGTAGGGATGTTCACTTCTTTTTCAGTGGGTTCCCTGTTTCCGTTTTATGTTATTTCTAGCTGATAAAAACTCTGTCGAGTCACACTAATGCTCTCATCTTGTGTTTCATTTATATCATGTGTATATATATATATAGACAAGTTTAAAGTCGAAGAGTCTACCAAATTAAAATTGTATAGACATTATACTTAATACACAGTATATTAGAGGGCCAGATATATAGTGCAACATTCCGACTATAAAGTTGATCACCACATAAACCATTTAAAAAAATGATGAAAAAGAGAGGGAAACATTATGAAATATCCAACTAAATCGATATAGGCTGGATTTAAACAAGAGCAAATTGCCTAAGAAAGTAACTCAACTTTGGTCCAAAATCCATAAATATCGAGTAATAAACTTTGTGCAAGATGCTAAAGGTAACGATGGATGTAGATCTTACCAATTTTACATTTCTTGATAAAGAATTATCAAGCTTGTCGTTTTCACCATCCATCTATTGAATTGCATTTGTGATTAAGTTGCTTACAATAATTAAGTTGTGATGGTTATGGGTGGTACAGTGTTGATTCTTTATTAGTAAACATAGGATTGCTCCCATTACATTTTAAGAAATACATAACTTGAGTTGCCGTTTTAATGTTGAACAGTGGCGTGTGAGTAACTTATACTAACAAATACGGAAGTTGTATATTATACTTAAAACCGAAAGTGTGATCATCATATCATGGCGAAAAACCAGTAACACCCTTACATAATGAACAACACCAATACGACAACAAATTTAATACTTTGTAAACAATCTTTAGCCGTAAACATGAAACACAAGCATTTATAAACTCCAAATACATCCAACTGACAGGAAAGATACTAACTTTTTTGCATAAAACATAACATACCGGTTGAAACTCTAAATAAAAAGCAAAATACTACTAGTACTAAAACTAAACGATACTATCAAAGTGTAACCATAACATCTTAATCCTGGTTGACTCCTTCTTGATCTGCTGTCAAATGACGGAAAAGAGCGACCGAAATTACCGCAATAATGGCGATTGTTATGGAAAATATCAAAGCGACGATGTTGTCTTGATTAGTTGCAGGTTCTTTCAGGGGGGACAAAGGGTGTTGTAGACGTGTCAACAGAGAGTGTAAGGTTGACAGTTTTATCTGGGTCCGCGTTGTTAAGTTGGAGTTGGTAGGTGGTGTCCAATGTTTTGATAAAGCGGACAAAGGTGAAATTTTGTGGTCTGTAAATCTCAAGCATACTTTCATCATGAGGTAAGGGACGGGACGAAGTTGTGATGAGAACAGTTGAGATGATGATGATGATGATTGTGGTAAAAGAATACATATGGAAGGCCGGTGACAACAAAATACAAATGATGGGTGGTGAATGAGGAAAAACAACTGCTATTGGTTATATAGGAGATGCTCCACAAATTGTTTCCCAGGTGGAGCTGGCTAATCCAATCCACCATGTGTCCATTTCTTGAAATGTTGCCTCCACCTCGGAAACAATTTGTGGAGCATCTCCTATATAACCATTAGCAGTCGTTTTTCCTCATTCACCACCCATGTATTTGTATTTTGTTGTCACCTGGCCTTCCATATCATCATGTATTCTTCTACCACAATCGTCATCATCTCAACTGTTCTCATCACAACTTCGTCCCATCCCTTACTCATGATGAAAGTATGCTTGAGATGTACGGACTACAAAATTTCACCTTAGCCCGCTTTATCAAAACATTGGACACCACCTACCAACTCCAACTTAACAACGCGGACCCAGATAAAACTGTCAACCTTACACTCTCTGTTGACACGTCTACAACACCCTTTGTCTCCCCTGAAAGAACCTGCAACTAATCAAGACAACATCGTCGCTTTGATATTTTCCATAACAATCGCCATTATGGCGGTAATTTCGGTCACTCTTTTCAGTCATTTAACAACGGATCAAGAAGGAGTCAACTAGGATTAAGATGTTATGGTTACACTTTGATAGTATCGTTTAGTTTTAGTACTAGTAGTATTTTGCTTTTTATTTAGAGTTTCAACCTGTTATGTTTTATATTACAAGAAGATTGGAAAGCAAGAACTTTAATAAAAACTTAAACATAAAAACTTAAAAAGCATAAAAACTAGATTACACTACTCCTACTCCTATACTAATAAAAAAATAAAATAAAAAAATAGAGATTTTATAAATAAAAAAAATGAGGAAGAAGATGATGTGTTTATGAGGTGAGTGAGTGGCTGGGTTTTTATAGAAACTCATTTTGCATATTTGGCCCAAAACTAGGGTTTCATATTTTGCTCAACAGCCCCTCAACTATCTAAACATTACACAACACACCCTCCATAAACTTCTGGTCAAGCATATGATAACAAGATTGCCTGACATCATTGCCACGTGGCACATTCTGATTCGAGAAGTGTGCTAAACGTGTGCCAAGCGTGTGTTCCACGTGTTGCTCGCTGACTAAGCGTGGTTGACGGCCATGCTGACGTGACGAAAAGTTAATAACCAAAAATTTAACTGGAAGGGATTTGAACCCCTGACCTCTCCGCGAGCCACTAGACCAACTACAGTTTCTTGTTACACTTTGGATTTGAATATCTATATATTTCTAGCCTGGGCCGGATTTCTCTTACAGTACATTTGAATTTGGTTTCGTTCGGGCTTCGTTTAATCATTCAAAAGTCCATCTTTTTCCTCGGCATTGGAGGCTGGTGATATAGTGAATCATCATTGGAGGCTGGTGGTCTCGTAGATTCATTTCGTTGTTGGTGTTGGGCACGACTTCGACCTCGCAAACTCGTTTAAAACGACGTACTACTTCATGATTCTTAGTCTAGTCGGTGCACTCTTTTTTTTGCTGCTAGGATTGTTAAGGGTGGACCATTGTAAGTTGGTTTTAATCTCATTGTGGGAAATGTGTTGAATCATTAATGATTGGTGGATATATAAACTGCTTTTATGTTCCTGTTATGGTCCTGAAGCAATTTCGTCCTGGTCATTTAATGCTCATGGGTCCAATGTACTTGAGATAGTGATGGTCGTGAAGCAATTTCATGTGTGGTACATGTGCTCTTTTGCTCTTTGATTCTATAGTTTGTTTGTTTTGGGTATGCACTCTTTTATTAGATTTATTGATAAATTTAATTTTCGGGTTTCATTTTTCGAGACGGGTTTTTAAGAATTCTGGCTGAAAACAAAACAACAGATGTCGGGTGAATTCGACCCAAGATTTGATGAAAGCTGTCGTACGGTTAAAAGTGAACTTAACTATGCAGTGCCACTCTAGGCGTGAACACACACGCTGCAAAAACCCACACACTAATTACTAATCTTGACAAAATGGATTAGAGTTACGGGTAAACTTGTTAGCAGTCAAAACGGGTTGGTTGGGTTGACCGGAAGCATTTTTTTTAATCAATTAATTAGTGTGTCGAATACTCGAATATGAATACAAAGATATATTATTTCAGTAATAATATAACTTTTCAACTAAAAAAACTGTTTGGTTTTGACTTCTCTTTCTTTTGAAATCTTCATTTTGTGCACCCTTGTAAGATTGGCAATATATTATGTCTAAGATTGGCAAGTATTTTATGAAGATATGTTAATATTTAAAGCTTTGAAAGACAAATGTGTGTAAAAGATTTTAAATAGTTGACAACAGTATGTAGCATAAATTGATTGTTTGTCATTTACGGAGTATTGATTTTTAACTCCCAACCAACATCATAAATATGAGCTGATGGTTTTGCCTATGTCAGTGTACCGTCATTTAATCTACGCATGCTTGCTTTACATTCAAATATAAGAAGTTATTTTGAGATTATGACATATGGCCACCTTTATTTATTGACCAGAGCTTAAAAAAAATTTGCTTACACCACAACAACCATTCGAAGAAAGTTGTAAGTGTGTCTGCACATAGTTTTGGAATATGAAAACTTAAATCAACATGTTTATTTTAAAGTTTGATTCGACAAAACATTTAAGCAAAAATATGGCACTCCTAAATCTTAATCAGATATATGGATTCTAATGTGAGACATTTTTTAACTGTATTCAAACTGTAGTTACTGCATCAAAGTCTAAAGGAACCCATAAGGGTGCAAAATGAAGATTTCAGTAGAAAGAGAAGTGTATAGATAAACTACACCATAAGATTAATAGTACCACTGATTTGATCGACAAGAGTCTTTAAACTTATTAAACAAGATCAAAACTAGGCAAACCAAGGACGTGCCCAAGTGCCCAATAGCCGAACGCTTACCAATTTACCATACAACAATAATAGATGAAGCTTAGTACACCTGCATAAACAGCTGCATACAACAACAAATGCAAATAACTTGCAGGGGTACTCTGATTCTCCAACCTATTTATCAACACAAAACTGCTCATTCTCATTGAACATGTTGGTAAAATAATTAGTTAAGGCGAAGTAATGATATACCAGAACCAATAAGACCATAAGACTAGAATGTAATCCTGTGAGACCATTTCTTAACTAAATACCAAATCGACCAATGGCTACTTTGTGAATTTGACTTTTCAACATGACATCATCATTTTCAGTTGATCATCCCACATAGCACCTACTTGATTCGTTGCAGTTGAAGGCTTAACTAATAAACTCATTAGTTTGAGTTCAATAGTCTTGATTATGGTCTCCTTTTTAAAAAGTCTAGAGTTGCTTTCTTGCCATATAAATTAGACAATATATAGCAGCACCCAGTGTTTTGAAAGGCTCGAGGCGCACTAAGGCGCAAAGGGGGTCAAAGAGCCTCGAGGCGAGGCGCACTCCAAGGCGCGGGATTCATGAATACGAGGCGCACTAAATATATTAAGTTTTTTATAACATATATGACCATTTATGTAGCTTAAATAATACAAAATAACATTAAAATACTTAATACATGACACATATTGTTGTTATAAAGATTAAAATGGACCAGTTGTCACCTCTCAAACGGATCAACTCTTTGGCTCGATGACCTATATAGAGATTAAAATTCATATCAGACTAAATATGCTTGTTTCCTACACTTGTAGACTTACATTTAACAAAGCTCACAATTTAACTCAAAATATCAAGCAAGCAACGTATTTATACTCAAGTCATAATGCCACATTTTCATGATAATATGTAATAATGAAAAATACTTAATGAAACAAAGTAATTTATTAAGGAAAATTTCAATCAATAAAATAAACATAAAATTAGTTCAAATTTACAAATCATACAAATACTCACCCTATGACTTAAAAGGCCCATGTATATAACTTATAAGGCCCATGTATCTTATCTTAATATTTAGAAAAAAAGCCCAAAAACCTGTTACATCTCCGAGGCGCACCGAGGCGCAAAAAGCGCACCAAGGCGCAAAAGCCCCAAGGCGCGCGCTTTTTGTGGGATTCATGCATGTCGTGAGCCTCGATCCAAAAAAAGCCCCAAGGTTAGAGCCTCGTGCGCCTTAGCGCCTAGGCGCGCCTTAGGCGCGATTTTCACAACTTTGGCAGCACCTACTTGACTTGGATAACATATATAGCTTGATTTGAGATGGTTAGTTGTAGACAACTTCCAGCTGGATTTCTGATTAGGGCTGTAAACGAACCGGACGAACACGAACGGAGCCTTGTTTATGTTTGTTCGTTTAATTTTAACTAGACAAATAAACGGACACGAATGTTTAAACGGACGAATTTTCTTGTTCATGTTCGTTTATTAAGAAAACAAGTTGTTCATGTTCGTTCATTTAGACACTAAACGAACATAAACGATCGAACATAAATGAATATTGACAAACAAACATAAACTTAATTAAATTATGCACAATATATTGTTTTATAAGTATTGTTTTGTTTAAACAAAACAATTTTAAAATTATACAATTAAAAAATATGATATACGAATATAAATAAATAACTGAACATAATCGAACGTTAACGAACGCATAATCGGACGTTCACAAACATAAATGAACGGACACGATTTTTGTTCATGTTCGTTCATTTAACTAAACGAACGTAAAATATTGTTCATGTTCGTTCATTTAATAAATAAACGAACGTAAACGAACTTTTTACCGAACGGTTCATGAAATGTTCACTGAACGTTCAGTTCGTTTACGGCCCTATTTCTGATAATTCTAAGGTTAGATAATAAACACCTGGAGTACAACCAATCTATAATTTGAGGGTTATATGAGCTATTTAGCTTGCAACCTATCGTTTGGATAAAATAGGTAATGGTAATATTTAGTTACACACAACTTCAGGTTGATTTCACAACTATGGGGTTAGATAAAACGAGACCTCACAATCAATTACATAGCCAAAACCCGCCTAACAATCAGTCTACTTGTGCGATTAGTGGATGTCAATTTCAGACAACTTGGGGTTGACCTCCTAACTAGTTGTAGGAATGGATTTCCTTGACCATGAGGAATCTAATCTAGTAAAAAAGAAACGCAGCCTTAGACGCTTTCGAAAGATCGATTATATTTGTGTGGCTTGTTGTGTTGCACTTTGAACCTTCATATTGAGTGGTTTTATAATGTTCATACTCCACTGATTGAGCTTGTCCAACTGAGTGCGAATTCCAACTCATAAAACTGTAATCCTAATAATCGAGATGTTGTATCTAAAGGCAAAGCAAGCCATGACGTAAAAAAAATAGAAAACGTCATAAAAAAATGGAGGAAACCGCGAAGCATTATACAATTATGTCGTCAATATAAATCTACCTCCGTGCAAACCAATAAGAGAAGAGAAGAAAAGAAGAAAAGGAATAAGCCGCTTTCAAAATTTAATCTAGTTTGTTCGTTCGGAAGCCTCCCGCTCAAACTACAAGGGAGTATTAGATAACTAGGTTTATTAGATTACTAGGTGGCCCAAGCCTAATTCTGGGCTTAGAGTCTATTAGAACTAGGATTTACGTGGATTATTGTTAAAGTTACGTGTCTATTATAAATAGACATGTCATATCACAAATGTAAGACATCCATTCAATAATACTCATTTGCTATTTAAGAGTATCTTGGTAAGAAGATTAGCAAGACAGTGATTGGGAACATCATAATTCAAGCAGTCGAACCATCACTATTAGACATATTATTTCCAAAAGGTTTACATCTGCTATTCCAGTGACCTTTTAGCCAGGAGTTGAGATTGAACCCGTGACCTATTTCTCTAAAAGCCCTCCTTGACCGATCATCTGAACGTTTGCGATGGTGGAGTGATACCAATGCAGCAATGCCCCAATGATAATATTAGACATTATGCATTTATAATCCACTGTATTAGACATTCATGCCTTCACAACAACAAAAATGGAAAATTTACATACTTTTTAGTACATGTTTCAAATAAGAGTTGGAATGTAACATACGTAAATTTTTAAAGGGATAATTACTAATATGCCCCAGTTGCCCAATGCGTTTGCTTATCCGCCCCGATCTCGAAAAATTATGATATTAGACCAGGGCAACTTGGCAACTCGAATATAGCCAACTACGGGATGCCACGTGTCCGACCAAAGTACATTTGTTGAAAGTATTGTTTTTTGGGCAACAAGTAATGTTTTTTGGGCACCTTGTAACTTTTGGGCAACTTATACTGGGCAATTGGATATTTTGGTCATTTTACACCTTACTCTCACAACATTCAACTAAACCAATGCATATAAACCATCTCACAACCCTCTCCTCCGCATAAACTATCACAACTCACACCACCACAGCCACTCCTGCAACTCTCCAACCAAAACAAAAACAATGCTCCGATCACTCCTCCGCCGCCGCCACCACCACCTCCCACCATCACACAACCACCCCACCATCACTAACACAAACCCAAACCCCAGATCCAAACCCCCTCCAAATAGCCCAATCCCTCTCCACTGAACTCACCAAACACAACCCAGATGACCAAATAATCCTATTAACCCAAAACCTTTATCTTTCATTCACACACATCACCTTAACACCCACCATCATCCACCAAACCCTAAACCTCTCCCCACTTGCTGGCCGCACCTCACTCCATTTCATCAAATGGGTTTCTTCCATTTGTCTGGTTTTAAACTCACTGACCAAGTTTTAGCTCTTTTCATCGACTATTTAGGCCGCAGGCATGATTTCAAGGCAGTCCATGAGGTTTTGGTTGAGTATAAGGGTTTAGCAGGTGAGAAATGTTTCGTGCATATCTTGATTCTTCTATTCTGCAGCATCAGTTGCAGAGGTTAAGTGATCATGGCTCGCTTAAAGGTTCTGATTTTATACCTTATACCAGCTTTTTCATCTGTAAAAGATTTATTTTTTTATTTTTTATTTATTTATTTATTTTATTTTATTTTATTTTATTTTTCGTACTTCACCCTGAATCATAAATAGGGTTATCTTTCTCTTTAGTTTGAAAAAATCTATGCGAGTTATATGCGTGTGCTATGATGATAGATCTAGGGTTCTATTGCTCTTTTGGTTAATGTTACTTTTTAATTTTTTATGACAATTTTGATCTAAAGTTACCTGGCTGTGAATTTCTAGAATCCAAGTGAATGGTTACTCTTATTTTGAGCCACACGATCTCATATATGAATAATATGATCATTGTTATACGGTTATAATTTGACTAATACCAAACACTTCAAACTGCATGTTGCAACTTCATAGGCATAAGACCATCATGCAGTATTCTGTAGCTTATTTGTTGATTTTACAACATTGGATATTAGGTGTTCTATTCTCTATATATGTGAATTCTAGAACACTGGATATTTGTAAAGTTGTATACATTTGTAGCCAATGCAACTATTGCTAATATACAGCAAGCAATTTTACAGGAAATTCTATACTAGTAGTGTGTAAATACACATGCCTACTCTGTGCAATGAAAAAAAATAACTGTTACATTTATTCTGTAATTGCAGGGTCACATGCCCATAGTAGTTCCACATTAGAAGTTCCAATTTTCTGGTTTATTCATGGTGAACCATTGTTAGTGGACAAACATCATCAGGCAAAGGCACTCTCTGATATGGTTATTGTTGTTCAATCTGATTCACCATCATGGGAAAGCCATCTACAATGCAATGGGAAATCTCTGTTGTGGAACTTGAGGTGAATTTCTTTGGAAATTTTAATATTTTTTAATTTTATTGCTAACACTTCGCTCATCATAAAGCATGCCAGTCCGACAGTCCATCTGTTTGACCTGGTTTTGATTATCATTATAGGCTTTTTCACAGAATGTGTTTGCTGATTAAAGGATTGTCGCATTACGCAAAAGGTTTATCTTTAAATTGGGAGTCCAAAGAACCACAACTATAATTATAGTAGAAGTGGTCGGTTTTAAATAGAATTTGGAAATAAAAACACACAGAAGCTTGTAATTATATAAAGGTGACATGAATATGGCTCATTAGAACATCGGATGTTATACAAAATCGGGCTCGAGGTGCCTAGAATAATTTGTTTATTTTTATATTGATATTTACCCTGCACAATTCAGTAAATTCCAAAGTCTTTGATACCTATTTATTGCAATTTTTTTAGTGAGGTTTGATTCTTAAATTGTAAAGGGTTATATAAGAACCACATTATTCCTTATTTGGTTTTGTATCTGCCTTAAGATCTCCTCTGTGTAAGATGTGATTTTTCTGTTGTCTGAGAGTGTAGATAACTGACCTAGATCGGAGGTGGCAAAAATGGGGGAAGTTGGGTTTGCCGACCCACAAACATTTTTTTTCATCTTTATTGCGTTTTATATAAGTAATCTGTAAAATATGATTTCAACCCATTTGACTTGTATCCTTTTAGTTGAATCCCAACCCATTTATTAGTAAATGGGTCAAAATTGCCATTTCTATTCCATACTATACTTCATGTACTACCGCATTGGAATATCTAACCGGGTCTTCAATGGGGGACATGCAGGAGGCCCATAAAAGCTGCATTAGCTGCTGTTTCTGAACATATTGCTGGGTTGCTTCCGCTTCATCTTGTTTACAGTCAAGCTCATGAAACTGCAATTGAGGTATTCCATGTGTTGAATTTTAAAACTTGTTAGGTTTTGGAAGCGTCTTCTGTAAATCAATTTGGATAAACTAATTATTGCAAGAACATTTGAAGACACTTCACATTTTTTTTGCTACCCGGTTATGTTTTATTCAGTTGCCACTTAGATAAATGGGAGTTAGCAGTTAGCATACTCTCTAGAACATGATTCATGTTTTTGTATTCCAGACATATTGATGAACAAATATACCTAACGTCTCCAGTTATAGGTTACCTGATATGTTTTTACACATTACTGAAATAAGAACTTTTTCTTGCATTGTTGAAGACTTGATACAACAGGCCGCCATGTGAGGCAATTTTATGCTATTTTAAAAATTATATTTACTCCCTCTAGTCTCTAAGAAGACTCAATATTTTACTTAACACGTAGTTTGATAAAAGGTTCTAAGTAAAAGTTAAATACGGAGTTTCTGAAATGCCCAGAAATCAATGCCACCTATTTGTTGTAATGAAATTACTCAGTATGTTAAATTGATAGTACTGCAGTTAATCAAGCTGGGACATGATATTATGTAAAGCCAAGTAGACTAAGATTTAATTTTTGTACAGGACTGGGTGTGGTCAGTTGGATGAAATCCGTTATCGGTCACTTCTCAGGGTTGGCATATCTCACAGTTTCAGTCAAATACAATTGCACGAAGCTATTTGCTAACAACTCTTGAGGAGTCTATACAGAAAGTTAACTCAGCAATCAACCGATTACTATTGGAACGTGCATGTATCCTTCTTATTTGTTGATAATTGCACATGATTATTTATTTAGATGGTAGAATAAATGAAGCCAAAACTTCATGATTTCTGGTAGAATACGGGCATATAGAGTAATAAGGAAATGGTTGATGCACTCATGCACTTTCATGGACAATCATCTACATGGTATAGTGAGCTGGCCTTTCGGATATTTTAGCATCACAACTCCCTGGAGACTATGGTTAATTTTTGTATTCCTGATATGCTATATATTGGAGGTAGCAAATGGGTGGTTTGGGCGGGTTGGGTAATAGGTCGAAACAAGTAATATTCATAGTGAGGGTCAAAATGAGGTCAGGTTGGGTCGATCCTTTTCAAGAAATTAAGAGAATATAGTTCTTTTTTATCATTTTACTTCTTATCTCACTTATCATTTGGTATTAGACTTTATCAAAAGAGTTTTGTGCTACTTAACAATTTGCCAGCTGAACAAAGTTTTAAAGCCTTCCAGACACATGAGCGACAATTAGTGGACAAATATAACTATGTTGTTAACCGATAGAAAATAGTAAGTTGAACTATACCTTTGTATCTCATAATGTCACACTTTTTATTATTATATTATTATTTGATATGTGCGTGTTATGTTTTCAGATATCGACAGTTGCAGGGGACCTACGTTTCGTGGATGCGATAAGACTGTTACTAGTCTGGAAGATGCTTCCAAAGGGTTAGTTATTTGACTTATAAAGAATATCTATTTCTCTCATCTCGTTGCCTAATATGATTTTAAAATTTATCTTTTGTAGGTTTGTAGATTACATGAATGTTACTGTAGCCAGCATGCACCAGATTCACTGCACCAAGCAGAGAAAGGTTGAGGTCGAGTTTGACTTGACCACAATTCCTGCATTTTTGGTTGTCTTGTTTGTTCTATGGATGGTGTTGAAGCCAAGACGATCAAAGGCTAAGATTAACTGAGTTTTTAGGTTACAATGGCGGCCCGGGTCTCATTTATATCGACTTGATACTTAATTGAAGAGAAATAGGTTCAGACTAAACTAGAATGTAATTGTATTTTTCGGAAATAGAAGGAATTTTTGTTACTTGTTATTCAGTAATTCCTTAATAATATTTTATCAAATGACACGGGATATTTTTTTTCACTTGTGTACTTTGCAATTACCTATTCATGTATATCCGCAACCTAGTTGGATAAAGAACATTTGCAATGGTGTAGAATCAAATTAAATTTACTTGCCGGTCTTTTTAATTTACTTTTTCAATCTTTATGTTGGAGTTGAGATGTATTTTGTTTTCCAGTTCTTTTGTGTACGAGTTTACTGTAGAGGGGTCGAATGGATATGGTTATCAGTCAAAATAAGTTGCATTTTGGTGCGTAGTATGCTTATCATAGTTAAGGAAGAGTATCAAAGTGGTCCCGTGTGTTTGTTTATGTTGTTTCTCGTTAGTAAGAAATGTAGCAAAGAAAAAAGATGAGTTCGTGTTATAAAATAACAATCACCATTATCGTTTCAAGATCAATATACTGTTTAAATAATATACAAATTCTCCATTCACATAAATGGTCAATTGGTCATGCCCAATTCATGCTTTAATCCATGGCATCCACCTATGAATCATGAGTTGTTTTTTGCTTCTCCAGTTATACTGCTCATGCTTAAGTATCGATTCTGAGGCGGACCAACACAACAAGTCTACTCTTATCTTGTCTGTACCGAGTATCAGATTGCTGAAGTCTCAAGTATACGCTAGATGCTAGAAATGACGTATACAGATGATGGTAAAACTACCTGAAATATCGACACTGAAATTCATATGGTGCTTGCGCTAATTCCTTCCCATTTGTCTCAAACGGAAGCAAAATAACAGTTAGACCTGATAGAAGTATGGTAACCTCAAACAAAACTACTGGAAGCGTTTGGTGGCAATTACTACCCATTCCAACTGCTATCAAAGGGCATACCATTCCTCCAATTCTACCTATCGCTGTAGCTATTCCAACTCCTGTTGCTCTTAAATTCGTTGGATACACCTATAATGTCATGGAACCAAATAAATATACGGTTTTGTGATGATAACGATGAGCATGCATGTAAGTATGTAACCATAGCTATGGAAATGTTCTAATTTTATAGGGTATTATAACAAAGGACATACCTCTGGGGCATAGATACAAACAACAATGAAGCTTGCTGAAATGAACATACGAGCTCCAAATAAAAAGCCTGTGGTCATTATCGCATTCTGATGGACAACTAATGGCAGTAATAGAACAAATCCTGCAACTAACATGATCTCCATTGAAATTTTACGGCCTACTCTATCCAATATAAAAGCTACTAAAGCAAGCCCGGGAAGCTCTATGAAATATACCCACATGATTTATTTAGACTTCAATTATAGGCTTTTTTTTTTTTTTTTTTTTTTTTTTTTTTTTTTTTTTTTTTTTTTTTTAATAAAAAAAAGACAAACTAAACGCAAAAAGAACTTGAATATGAGGTACCTGCCAAGCTAGTGATGAATACGTTTACATAGAGGCTAGAATCCTCAATATTATCTTATTGTAAAGTGGTTGGGTCACACTCACTTTGCCCGATGCTTAGTTGTGAAGTCAACAATACAATGCCATAATACGAAAACGTGTTGCCAAAGTACAAGAACCATAAGAGAAGGGTTGTTCTGGTCAAATTTGGCGATAAAAGCATAACTATGGACGAGGGGTTTCTTTGGCAATTGTTGGATTCATGTTGTGTGGATGAAAGTAATGTGGTACTTTCTGATGATTGACCTTTGTTGGTTGGCTCGTTTATGTGATCAGATACAAGCAGACCCTTCGGGAGATCTTTACAGTTAAGTGTAGCTCCATTGGCAAGAATATAGTGTGCCTCGGTTAATCTTCCTTGTGTACAAAGGTATCTTGGAGACTCTGGCACGAGACCATAAAACAGTAGTGCTACAAGAGATGGAACAACGGATAGTCCTAGTAACAACCTCCAACCATAGGTAGGCATGATCCACTGAAACAATTTTATAGAGATACGAAAATTCGTTAGATAAGGAAGAACTTTTGGCTAAAAATGAAAAGATGAGCTTCTGTTTAGGTGATGTCATTTACCCACGCAAGTGAAGCTTCCATAATTGTTCCAACTGTCCAGAAAGTCGAGAAAACAACCATCCAAGCCCCTCTGTTTGGAATGGGAACAAACTCTAGAAACCATGATGTAAATACATGCCCACACCCTAAACCAACACCAACTATGCAACAAAGAATTAACAATGATATGTAATTTGGTGCAAAAACACTCAATAATCCGGCGACACTAGTTATTATAGTTGAACCGAGAAATCCTTTCCTACAAGTTCAAATCACACAGGGACCAATGCGAGGTTACAATTTAAGATTTAATAAAGTACATTTGTACCTGACTTGTAGCATAAAGTAGTCATCACTTTAGAGATTTAGGTAAAAAAATCTTAAACATTGGTTTGATAAGAATATTAGTCTATGTGACATTCAAGTTTCGGTACAATGTCATTTGCATATAGTTGCTGTAAGATGCTTGTAATTTAGTACTCCGTATCATTCCCTAAAGGAAAACTCATTACATTGTTAAACATGTGATGGGACTCATCTTAAACAAGTAAACTAAAGCTAGAAACATGTTAGTTAATGTATACTCCCAAATAGCACACACGAGTATCGGTTAGGCCCGATGAAACAAATGACCCAGTGGTTATGAATCGCTCGAAACTGTTCAATGTTCATATACCAATTCTGAGACATGTTTCTTGGTTGTGAGACTCGTGATAGATTCTTAATATATCACAATTTCTCTGACTTTTGCCTAATCCGATCCCTACAGGTAGTAGTGCATACTTACACAAGAATACTAGTACTATGTGATTCCAGGGGAGTTCTATGAAATCAACATCATAACAAACGACATATAATGTGCATTGCATATAAAGGTAAATAAAAAAATATCAAGATAAAAACAATGGTAAGTTACAGATCAAATGTGGTGGAACTTACTTTCTTCCATAAGAATCAGACACAACACCCCATGAGTACGCTCCAACGAGCATCCCGCCAAAAGCCACAGTTGATATCAAACTCTCTTCGCTTGAAGACAATCCCCACTCAGGCTGTATCGCTGTGGTGGAGGGTTACGGCGGTGGAGGGTTACGGCGGCGGTGGAGGGTTACGACGATGGTGGGGATTCGGTGGTGATGGGGTTTCGGCTATGGAGGGATTCCGGTGGGGAGGGAGTTGTAGTGGTGGTGTCAGATTGAATTGGTGATGGTAGTGTTAGATCTGAAATGTGTTTGTGCTAGATCTGTATTTGTGCTATAAAGAGAGGAGAGAGAGAGAGAGAGAGAGAGAGAGAGAGAGAGAGAGAGAGAAGAGAGAGAGAGAGGGGTATAGATAAATTGTGTATAATATGTAAAATGACAAAAAAACCAGTTGCCCAATATACGGTTGCCCAACAACTAATAGTTGCCCAAAAAACACTACGTGACACATGTCACCCTCCGATGCAAGCTGCCCAATTGTACGAGTTGCCTTGGTCTAATATCATAATTTTTCGAGATCGGGGCGGATAAGCAAACGCATTGGGCAACTGGGGCATTGTAATAATTATCCCATTTTTAAACACATCTGAGCTAGTTTGATTCGCCAAAAACAAACCAGTAATGTAAGATAAAACAAAGTGTTACACACGTATGTTTGACATAACTTTATAATAAACATACGTTTGTGGTAGAACCATGTAGGAAGGGTGTATTCGATGGTGATTGTGATTCTAACTCAGGGATAGAAAACAGAACACAATCGATGAGAGGAATGCTTTAAGAGCACAAGATGTAGTAACATGTTAACACCTTTTTTTTCTGTCACATCATTACCACCTTTAATATTCCTACTTTTAACATCAACACACCAAAATACCCCATCACTAGTAACATATTAAAAACACCTCTTTCAGGACCCGCAATTTTATTTTATTTTCTATTTTTTCAAACAAACTAAATTTTCATTCATTAAATAAAAAATTCAAAATTAATTTTTTTTAATTTTTTTTTAAAAAGGACAGCAAAATAAAAAAATAATAATAAAAATTAGTTCATCACACATTATCATTTTTCCAACCACACATTATCATTTTCCCAAAATTTAACAAATAAATAAATAAAATTAACTTCATCTCCCACACACGCATCCACCCTTGACACACCAAGTACACACACCAAACACAAAAATAACACAAATATAAACTCAAATCCATTAAAAAAAAGCATAAAGCATGTTGGTTTACCAACGCCGGACCCAACGCTGTTGGTTTTGGTCCTGGTCCGGGGTGGTAACGCCTCCAACGCAGGCTCCACGTGATCATAACGCCCCTCCCCACATTTCCATACCTTGCCCTCTATAGCTTGAAATTATGGATATGAGTGGACACTAGTAAGGTATACACATATAGTGGCGGCAACAAATAATTTCTAACTGTTAGTTTTATGGACATGTATATTAGGATCGAACTCGATATCACAGGATTGCACACTTTACGTATGAGAATTAAAGTTTAATAATTAAATGTAAAATGCTATAATTAATTATTAAATACAAATAACGACTAACGGACGTTATCGTAATTAATGGAAATTGACTAACGACCATTATAAAGGGACTATAGATGAAATTAGAGGAAAGAAGGTTCCGGAAACCCCTTGGGTTTGTGTGGCCGATCGGATGGGCTAGGGGAATCCCAAACCCACTCCAACTTGTCCTCCAAGTTATTCATGCTATATAAACAAGGCTTAGGTTTCATTGTTTGCTAATCTTGTTACACACACGAAACCCTAATCTTGTTTTCTTCCTTCTTTTTGGTGTTGGCCGATCGAACAAAACCCTCCATAGGGTCGATTGGTTTGTTTTTCCAAAACAAACGTTTTGTGTTAATTAAACTAGCATTTACTTTAATTCGTTAATAGTACGTGTGTACAAGAACGTGATACAAACACACTATTGTTTGTATCTTGGTTTGAATCGAAAAAAGGTAAGGGTCGATTCGTTAAACCGTTTATACTCGATCCGTTATTGCTTGTTTGAAGAATAGCTAAAAGGTACGCATACGTTTTATATTCGGTTAATTATTTACATGTTATTTGATCTTAACGCTTCCGCAATACTTTGATGTTTATGTGTTTTATTTATGTATGACATGTTATTAAAAAATCACAGTGGCAGCACGAGCCTTGTATAATGTGTAATTAATTAATGAAACACGTAAAAAACGAATCTTGTATTGTGTTTATTTATATATGTCAAATTTTAGGGTTTGAAATTCGAAACCCCAATTTTTAAGGGGGGGGGGGGGGGCGATTGCCTCTATATTAAAAATAAAATAAAATTTTTTTTGTTTTTTAATTGAATTAGAAACCCTAGGATTGCATGATATAATTACGTGTTAATTGTATGTGATCTTGTGACAACGTGTTATAATTGTTATGAGCAATCCATGATAAAACATGCATGTTTGTCATGGATTATTGTCTATATGATTTAATTGTTAAGATTGGTTATATGAATTAATTGTTAAGTTATTATTCACATGTATTTGCTTTGATAAATCTTGAATTGGGGAAGACCTCAATAAATTTATCAATTATGTGCAATATGGCATATTTTTTAGCTATGGTTTACGCAATCGATTCGTCGATGCATGTGGTTCACTTGCCTTTGTAAGTGAGATCCATAGTTAATATATTATTAATAGGTTTTATCGAATAAGTTTGCATGTGGCTACTTGTTTTCATATATTAATTGTTAGTTATGTGCGCATTATTTAAGTGTTTATTTTTTATTATTACTTGTTTTGTTTAATTTGTTTGACATGTTCTAAGCAAAAAGGGTAATTTTGAATAGAAAAATAAACCGGATTAAATAATGGTGAAACTTGATTGTGTATAAATTGTAATCTTGCAAAGTCTCATGTGCCGATAGTAGTTCGCTTTGCACGGTAATTCGCTCCCAGGCGAGACTAGCAAGTGTTATAATTTATAACATGTTTTTAAGAGTTAAGTCATAAACTTTTATTGATTGATGATTTTTTGTAGCAAATAGTAAGAAAGGTTCACCCAACTTAACAAACTGTGTGAGGGGTATAAGGAGGGTACGCATTAAATTGTGACCTTAAAGAAACGGGGTTTTAATGGCTTTAAGCTAACCTTTGTTTCTCCGCTCCTTTGTGTGTTAACTTGGAGCTACCTAGTATGATGATCGGTCCCAAACGGTCAACTAATATTGACCAAGTAAATGGTCAACAAGAGTCAAACAATCTAGGGCACAATGTAATTATCCAAGGAGTTAGTGTATCCCCGGGTCGTTATGTCCCAGAGAGATGTGAAATCTGTAATAGAACGAATATGGATCGGGGGATAATTAAACAGAAAAGGGTTTTGAGTGATTTACACTAAGGAATATAAAAGGAAATAGCTTAAATAAGCTATATTAACCTAAAACTTATTTTAAAACTGAAAATATATTTATTTGACTTTTTATCTATTTATTATTAATTAATTACTATTTAATAATTATTTAAAACTAATTTAAATTATAATAAATACTAAATGAACTCTAATAAATATGAAACTTTTTCTATAAATATTATGTAAGTACAGGAACCTTTGAAAGTTATAAAAATGAAAAGTGCTTAATGAAAAAGCTCAAAATAAGCCAAATGGCTTAAATAGAAGCTATCACTTTTTTTATATTTAATTTTTTCTAATCTTAAAAGTGCAAATTTATTTTTCTTAAATCCTAAATAATAAAAGAAAATTTTAGAAATTAAAATTATATTTTTCTGATTATTATTTTATTTATTATGATTTAAAAACTATAAGAAACTAATTAAAAAGATTAAAAATGGTAAATGACTTAGGAAAAATCTGAAAAATTCAGGTTAAGTCTAAAATAATATTTGAAAACTAGGAAAAATAAAATTACAAGTTATCTAAACCCTAATAAGCAGTTGGGCTAATAAGCAGTTTGGGAATAAGCCCAAAAATAAGCTAAAAAGCTCAAAAATTTACCAAAGGCTAGGAAACATATTAATACACTAATGGAAGCTCAAATAAACTTAATAAGCTCAAATAACCAAAGGAAATAAGCTGATAAGCAGTTTGGCAGTTCAAGTAATAATGCAGAAAAATCAGGTTAACACCCCAACTTGCAGATTAATTTTAAGTACTTAATTAAGCTGAAAAGTGCAAACTTATGGGGGCAAAAGTTACCTAGTACTACAGGGTATACAAAAATACAAAAAGCCCTAAATCTAATAAGCCAATTGAACCCTAATTAAGCTCTAGATCAGATACTGCTTAACAAGAAAAAACTGAGTAGGACAGAACAGGATCTAGTGGGCTTATGCAGACTAGAGATTAAGCTAGTAAATAAGCTGAACATGCAGTATAAAGCCAAAACAGATTAAGACCATACTATAAACTACTGATAAAAACAAAAATCTTGCAAAGTTATTAACTAAATAAGCAGATAAATGACATGGAAAAAGCTGAGAACAGCAGATATAACCTACTGATGCAGCAGTGAACTATTTTGGCACTAAATGCTTTCAAAACCTGACCAATGATCACCAAATCCTGAAAACCTACTCTAACAATTATTTGGGACTCAAAAATACCAAAAGTTGACCTCTAATAAGCTCAGCTTATACTGAGCTTATTATGGCAGCCCACTTTCTAATTTTTAACTCACCAAACAAAAATCCTCAAATGATCTTAAATCAACCTATCACTTGTAACTAACAACTTATTTATCCAAGAATAAGCTAAATCAAACTTATGCCAAAGGTAAATGAACAGTAGAATCAAATTTGACCTATGAAATAAGCTTAACCCAAACACCCTTTAACAAGGCTGTTTTGCTTTTTAAAACTAGAACACACTAATTTAACTAAGGATTCTGATTATATGGAACTTAACTAACTTAATTAAGACAAAATAAGCAAACTTCAAATAAAGATAAGCACTGAATAAGCTAACAACACATCAAGCCATTTTTTGGTTTTTAAGAGATTTTAAAGCAACATTAAGTGAAAGCTATTTAAAACTGATTAAACATATGAAATACAATAATAAACTATTAATAAGCAGAAAAATACTCAAATAAGCTATAAATAAGCATTAGCACAGTACTGTGGAAATTATACAAAATGATGAAAAATAAGCTTACAAGTGATATGACTATGAAACAAAGAAACAAGGACAGAACCACTCCTAGCTTGTTCACACAAGCTAGAAAACCCAAGAAAAGCCTTCCTGAAACAGCTTATTAGCCACTCAGTTGACTTTTGTTGACTTTAATGACAAAACCTGATAAAATCTAATAGGAGCTTACAAAAAGCTTCTGAGAGCTTTATGTAGCTTATATGAATGATTTTAGAGCTTATTAATGATTCTTAATAACTTATTAAACTTAATACGATTTAAAGTAATACTTGAAATTTAATGCAACTGAAATTTAATGCAAGATTGTTTGAAATTTAACTGAATGTGACTTGTATTAACAACTGAAACTTGAAATTACAACTTGAACTGAAATTTAAACTGGAACAGACATTAAATAAATTTTACACTACAAAATGGTCTAAAACTGGTGACAGCTTCTTTTCTTGGCTTCTTCCTCTTTAAATAACATCCCAAAAGCTTCCTTGTCGACTTCTCATTATATCCCATCCATTGGATTGAATTGAAACAATCTGAACCCTTTAATTCACTTTTGGCGGGAAACCAGGGGATAGTCATTTTGGCTTCTTCTGATCACGTGGGCAAGTTGGTAGCTAAGTAGGAGGGGGAAGAAACGTGTATCAGTGAAAAGGTATGGGGTGAGGTGTGATGTAGCCAGCTGGGGGGTGAGGTGGTTTTGTGGTATCTGGCGGGGTGGTTTTGGAGAAGACAAGTTTGACTTGTCTGTTGACCCTGGTTTAACTAAATACGGGGTGGGTTGTTTAAGGATTGGGCTTTAGGATTTGTTTTGGGCTTAGTGGGTTGGATAGGGATTAAGGGTTTTATTGGTGGGTTGGGTTAAGGGTAGTAATAGGGTCCGGTTTGGTTTGTATAGGTTCTAAGCCCAAGGACCATTAGTGTAACTTTTGGATTTTTAGGGGGCTGAAATGATAATTTTCCAAAGTTATCAAAGGGGTATTTCTGCCAAGTTTCAATAGTACAAGGACCATAAAAGATAATTTTCCATTTTTGAAAACCAAGGACTAATTTTGACAACTTTTGAAAGTTCAGGGACTGAAACTGCCAATTATGCAAACTTTGTTCATTTTCACCTGTTTTTCAATCCTTTTGCACTTGCAACACATAAAAACACAATCAAATGATATTTCCTGTATTTTGAAGCATATCTGCATGTTTTTAAATGTTTTTGCAGTCTAAATGTGACAGAAATGATGAGTATTTAGACACTCATCAATCCCCCACACTAAACTATTGCTAGTCCCTAGCAATCTTTTATGAAAATTTAATGGATTTTACTCTTTACCAGATAGCCATTACTTCTGGAGTAGCCAATGTTTTAGTATGTGATACTTTGGTACAATGATAACCAAATGATTTTGAGCAAATCATCAGCTGTCAACGGATTTGATTTGTCTTTACCAGAAGCCGTTTGCTTCTAGACTAGCCAACTCTTAGATAAAATACAATTATTATCTTGGTGAGCTGATTACCAATTATGGTTTTCCAATGCCTTTACCACAAGCCATAACCTTGCGGGCTAGCCAACTCTTCACTTATAAAGATATGGGGAGTTGAATACCATACAATTTTTGGCAAATTGTAAGCCATAAACGGATTTGAGACATCTTTACCAAGAGTCGTTTGCTCTCGGATTAGCCAATCCTTATGTGGGTTAGACATGGTGGACTGATAACCATTTATTGCGTTCTAAGTGAGAAAAAATTTTAAAATTTTGGCCAAAATGGGGGTACTAGATGGTACATATGATCAAATTCGCTAGAATTCCCCCCCCCCCACACTTAGAACTGAATATTGCCCTCAATATTCAAAGTACCGGTTGTTAAACCAACACTTAGAACGTGAAAAGGTAATACTAATAGCCATTATTTTATATATACACACATCTTTTTTTTTTTTTTTTTTTTTTTTTTTTTTTTTTTTTTTTTTTTTTTTTAATTTTAAATGTACATATATACAACATGTGGGGCATCTCCCCCACACTTGGGTGTTAGAAAAGAGAAAGAAGTTAGAGACATGGGTGAAAACCCATGTGTGCTAATATTTTTGTTCACCAAGTCACTAGCTTGACTCGACCCCGAATTCATTTGTTCTTGGGGAAGCAAGTGGAAGAAACCATCTCCATCGGACTTTCATTCAAGATGTTTGGATAAATATTGAAGTACGTGAAAGTTCCACACCGATGAGATATACACAGACCCGGCTCACAAATGATAAATGAAAATGCCGGGGTCAAAGATAGTGTCTTCATTCCCGAAGGAGTGAAGAACAGAAGAAGTCACCGTGTAGGTGAAGAAAAGAAAGAAAGTCATGATAAAAATCATGACTAACTCATCATCATTAGAAGGAGAATTCATGATTTCAGTATCATGAATCTCATCATTTAAGCTTGGCTGATCAAGACATATTCTGGGTGGGAGGGATGGAATTTTGATATTAATCAAATTCTCAGTGTTGAGAACATCTCCCTCCGGAACACAAAGATCATTTTTGTATAGATCAAAGTGGAAGTTATCATACTCTGGTGGAGATATGATATGAGTGAGTTCAAAGGAGAACTCCTCGTAAAGAGAATCATTCACGTGATGTAAATCTGTGAACCCTTGTTCTATTATGGAATCATCACCTACCTCGTTCTGAATATCAAAGAGTGGATTATCAGAAATTAAAGTGAATTCAGATTCGAATTCAAACAGAGGATTGGTGAAAGACGTTTTGAATGCTTCGGGAACAAGATGATCAATATTCTCTTTTGTACTGACGAGCTCAGAAGGTAGTTCCTCCACATGATTGATGTCTCCACAAGATAAAGAATTTTCATCAGTATGTGAATCACTAAGCTCGGGGTTGGGATAAGAATTGAGTGATGGATCATGATATAAGAGACTTTCGATTTCTTCCAGATTGGATTCGAAATCAAAGAGATCATCATCACTTCCTGTAGGAAGTGGATCAATGTGAGTAAGTTCATCAGTAAACTTCTCAAAAAGAGGGTCAACATCAGAATGGGGCAGTGATGCCTCAACATACTCAACTTCTCCATAAGATGTATATTCATCGTTAGAATCGGAGAAAGTCTCAAAATGATCTTTTGAACACTCAAGAGGGGAAGGGATATCACACACATGATCAAGAATTCCCTGAGACTCACTTGAGATTGGGACAAGGTTCTCAACACTAGACTTTATGAATTCGTCCGATTCCTTTTCAGGAATAGTGTCAAGATGCTCATCCCCCATGCTTAGAGAGTGAGAGGGATCTTTGGGTGTGATAACAGCAGACTGAGGGAGTTGAGAAGGACTAGCATATATGGATTTTACAAATTCCATTTGTTCTTCTGCTAGTAATTCCATCATGCTCTTTTCTCCCTGAAAATTCATGGAAGGAGTCTCAACTGATGAAATTGATGAATCATCATCAAAGATATCTTCATCATCACTGTCATCAGGAATGAAACAGAATCGAGAGCTAGATTTGGCTGCTTTTTCTTTTGCAATTGTTTCCCTAACAGATTTTTCAAAGGCATCTTGGGAATTTATTTTAGCAGCCTGCTCTTCAGCTAACAATTCTTCCATGGATTTCTCATGAGGATTTTCTTGGGCATTTTTAACAGCCAAATCATTAAGTGTATCCATCACATTTTGAAGTTTTTGGAATATATTTTCAACAGATTCTTCAAGAGGAGATGACTGAGGTTGAATCATTTGATACTGTGGAGGTTGGTCATGACAAGAATAGTCGTGATTGTTACAAGGGACATGCTCATAGACAAGCGGGGTCCTCGTTTGACAATCGGATTCATAATGTGGACCACCACAGTACTCACAACAATACATTTGATGTGACTGATTCGGTGAATCATATGGATATTGGTCATACCCGAAGTTTTGATTACATGGATCTTGTTCATAGACAGACGTATTTCCTGCTTGACAATCAAAACTTGGGTGTGGACCTCCACAATGTTCACAAGAATATGTTTCCATCTCATGGTTTGGGGGCTGGTTGAAAAAGTAGGGTGTTTCATGATAAGAATAAGGATTTTGGTCATAAACAAACCCGTTTCCTGATTCCACCATGCTACAACCGGGACAATTCCCACCATTATGAGGACCTCCACACCATTCACAACCACAGTGGTAAGATGAAGACATAAAGAAAAAGAATTAAACGGATAGAGGGTAAAGGGATAAAGAATCAAAAAAGGGTAAGAGGGTAAAGATGAATATTTTTGGGTTTTTTGTGTTCGTTGAAAACTTGAATAAAAATGTTTTTGGCAATCGTTTAGTCAAACGAATTAACTTCACGATTATTTTGGTTTTTTATGAAAATAAGGAAATATGAACAAAGATGGTAAATATACAATGGGTGTATATTCAACAATCACTGATACTTCAAATTCGTTTTTACGCAGCACACCTCCCCGGCAGCGGCGCCAAAATTTGATCGGTCCCAAACGGTCAACTAATATTGACCAAGTAAATGGTCAACAAGAGTCAAACAATCTAGGGCACAATGCAATTATCCAAGGAGTTAGTGTATCCCCGGGTCGTTAAGTCCCAGCGAGATGTGAAATCTGTAATAGAACGAATATGGATCGGGTGATAATTGAACAGAAAAGGGTTTTGAGTGATTTACACTAAGGAATATAAAAGGAAATAGCTTAAATAAGCTATATTAACCTAAAACTTAATTTAAAACTGAAAATATATTTATTTGACTTTTTATCTATTTATTATTAATTAATTACTATTTAATAATTATTTAAAACTAATTTAAATTATAATAAATACTAAATGAACTCTAATAAATATGAAACTTTTTCTAAAAATATTATGTAAGTACAGGAACCTTTGAAAATTATAAAAATGAAAAGTGCTTAATGAAAAAGCTCAAAATAAGCCAAATGGCTTAAATAGAAGCTATCACTTTTTTTATATTTGATTTTTTCTAATCTTAAAAGTGCAAATTTATTTTTCTTAAATCCTAAATAATAAAAGAAAATTTTAGAAATTAAAATTATATTTTTCTGATTATTATTTTATTTATTATGATTTAAAAACTATAAGAAACTAATTAAAAAGATTAAAAATGGTAAATGACTTAGGAAAAATCTGAAAAATTCAGGTTAGGTCTAAAATAATATTTGAAAACTAGGAAAAATAAAATTACAAGTTATCTAAACCCTAATAAGCATTTGGGCTAATAAGCAATTTGGGAATAAGCCCAAAAATAAGCTAAAAAGCTCAAAAATTTACCAAAGGCTAGGAAACATATTAATACACTAATGGAAGCTCAAATAAACTTAATAAGCTCAAATAACCAAAGGAAATAAACTGATAAGCAGTTTGGTAGTTCAAGTAATTATGCAGAAAAATCAGGTTAACACCCCAACTTGCAGATTAATTTTAAGTACTTAATTAAGCTGAAAAGTGCAAACTTATGGGGGCAAAAGTTACCTAGTACTACAGGGTATACAAAAATACAAAAAGCCCTAAATCTAATAAGCCAATTGAACCCTAATTAAGCTCTAGATCATATACTGCTTAACAACAAAAAACTGAGTAGGACAAAACAAGATCTAGTGGGCTTATGCAGACTAGAGATTAAGCTAGTAAATAAGCTGAACATGCAGTATAAAGCCAAAACAGATTAAGGCCATACTATAAACTACTGATAAAAACAAAAATCTTGCAAAGTTATTAACTAAATAAGCAGATAAATGACATGGAAAAAGCTGAGAACAGCAGATATAACCTACTGATGCAGCAGTGAACTATTTTGGCACTAAATGCTTTCAAAACCTGACCAATGATCACCAAATCCTGAAAACCTACTCTAACAATTATTTGGGACTCAATAATACCAAAAGTTGACCTCTAATAAGCTCAGCTTATACTGAGCTTATTATGGCAGCCCACTTTCTAATTTTTAACTCACCAAACAAAAATCCTCAAATGATCTTAAATCAACCTATCACTTATAACTAACAACTTATCTATCCAAGAATAAGCTAAATCAAACTTATGCCAAAGGTAAATGAACAGTAGAATCAAATTTGACCTATGAAATAAGCTTAACCCAAACACCCTTTAACAAGGCTGTTTTGCTTTTTAAAACTAGAACACACTAATTTAACTAAGGATTCTGATTATATGGAACTTAACTAACTTAATTAAGACAAAATAAGCAAACTTCAAATAAAGATAAGCACTGAATAAGCTAACAACACATCAAGCCATTTTTTGGTTTTTAAGAGATTTTAAAGCAACATTAAGTGAAAGCTATTTAAAACTGATTAAACATATGAAATACAATAATAAACTATTAATAAGCAGAAAAATACTCAAATAAGCTATAAATAAGCATTAGCACAGTACTGTGGAAATTATACAAAATGATGAAAAATAAGCTTACAAGTGATATGACTATGAAACAAAGAAACAAGGACAGAACCACTCCTAGCTTGTTCACACAAGCTAGAAAACCCAAGAAAAGCCTTCCTGAAACAGCTTATTAGCCACTCAGTTGACTTTTGTTGACTTTAATGACAAAACCTGATAAAATCTAATAGGAGCTTACAAAAAGCTTCTGAGAGCTTTATATAGCTTATATGAATGATTTTAGAGCTTATTAATGATTCTTAATAACTTATTAAACTTAATACGATTTAAAGTAATACTTGAAATTTAATGCAACTGAAATTTAATGCAAGATTGTTTGAAATTTAACTGAATGTGACTTGTATTAACAACTGAAACTTGAAATTACAACTTGAACTGAAATTTAAACTGGAACAGACATTAAATAAATTTTACACTACAAAATGGTCTAAAACTGGTGACAGCTTCTTTTCTTGGCTTCTTCCTCTTTAAATAACATCCCGAAAGCTTCTTTGTCGACTTCTCATTATATCCCATCCATTGGATTGAATTGAAACAATCTGAACCCTTTAATTCACTTTTGGCGGGAAACCAGGGGATAGTCATTTTGGCTTCTTCTGATCACGTGGGCAAGTTGGTAGCTAAGTAGGAGGGGGAAGAAACGTGTATCAGTGAAAAGGTATGGGGTGAGGTGTGATGTAGCCAGCTGGGGGGTGAGGTGGTTTTGTGGTATTTGGCGGGGTGGTTTTGGAGAAGACAAGTTTGACTTGTCTGTTGACCCTGGTTTAACTAAATACGGGGTGGGTTGTTTAAGGATTGGGCTTTAGGATTTGTTTTGGGCTTAGTGGGTTGGATAGGGGTTAAGGGTTTTATTGGTGGGTTGGGTTAAGGGTAGTAATAGGGTCCGGTTTGGTTTGTATAGGTTTTAAGCCCAAGGACCATTAGTGTAACTTTTGGATTTTTAGGGGGCTGAAATGATAATTTTCCAAAGTTATCAAAGGGGTATTTCTGCCAAGTTTCAATAGTACAAGGACCATAAAAGATAATTTTCCATTTTTTGAAAACCAAGGACTAATTTTGACAACTTTTGAAAGTTCAGGGACTGAAACTGCCAATTATGCAAACTTTGTTCGTTTTCACCTGTTTTCAATCCTTTTGCACTTGCAACACATAAAAACACAATCAAATGATATTTCCTGTATTTTGAAGCATATCTGCATGTTTTTAAATGTTTTTGCAGTCTAAATGTGACAGAAATGATGAGTATTTTAGACACTCATCATATGACTATTTTATATGTACAAAATCATCTTAAGGGTGAATTGACCTCAATTCCATGCGCCACTTTGTGGTAATTATCTGAATAACTTGTGTCTTTTAACTCATGCAGTAGTACGATATAGTGGATGATAATTGAAGGTAATTCTTTGATTGGTGAACCCGATACCTCAAATATAATTTTGTTGACTTAATCTTAGTGAAATTGGTTAATAAAAAGTTTTTATTAAAACCTATGTTACGAAGTTGTATGCATGCTTCTTCATACATAATTTTTTTGATTACATACATCAAAACCTAGTACCCTTAAAATTTAAGTTTATGCCATCTAATTAAAAGAATACTTGAATTTCCAATTTACGTTATGTGAGAACTTAGCTAGATTGCAATGGAAAGGTAAATCTTCATGTTGTGTGAGAACTCAACTGGACACATTTGCAGTTTTTTAAATTAGACAACTTAATTGAGTTAGTTAGTGAGAGCTATAACTCAAGGCATTAGATGGGGATAAAACATGCTTACATTGCAGCTAGGTTTGGCAATTGTAAATCCCATAATGATCTAGGAATTGGAAATTGTTTGCCAATTATTGTTCGACAAATTACCTTATTTTATACTTTCATTACTAGCAAATCAACTGATGTAATGGAACTATGTTAATTTGGGTCCTAGTTTCAAAAAAATTCTATGGTTATATGAATATTTCCTTGGGTATTTTATTTTCTTGAAAAATTATATTATCGAAAATACTAATATTTGAACTTTTTTCTATAGAAATGGCTCAAACTGATAACACTAGTTTGAGTTCGACGTTCAAAACATTCTTTGAGCGAGAAAAATTGACTGGCCCGAATTTCAATGACTGGTTTCGATCACTCAGGATTGTCTTGCGAGTGGCCGAGAAACTGGAATGTTTGTATAAGTCTTTTCCTGCTGAACCTGCTGCTACTGCATCTGATACTGAAAAAGCAGAATGGAAAGTTGAATATAAGAAACATAATGATGTGGCTTGCATGATGCTGGGAATGATGACACCTGCTTTACAAAAGCAGTTTGAGAATTTTTTTCCCTTATGATATGCTCAACGAACTCAGACGTATGTTTGAGAAACCTGCAACTGTTGAAATTTATGATTTGATTGATGCTCTTCACAGTTGTAAGCAGGAAGATGGTAAATCCGTAAGTGCACATGTGTTGGAAATGAAAGGTTACATGGACCAACTGGAGGCACTTGGCAAACCCTATGAACAAGATATTGCTGTTAACCTAATCAATAGATCCCTGAACAAGGAATTTAGTGGTTTTGTGCACAACTTCAATATGCACTGCGTGGGGAAGACAGTGAGTGAATTGCACGCATTGCTCATTGACTACGAGAAAAGGTTACCAAAGAAGGATCCTACACCTCAAGTACTTGCTATTCAAGGTGGTAGGATTAACAAGCCAAAACCGCAAACGAACAAGAATGGTAAAAGTAAAGGTAAAGCTGATAAGGGTAAACAAGTTATGGCCTATCAACCTGAACCTAAGAAATATCCTCCTAAGAATAAAGAGAATCCCAAGAAGGATCAGGCTTGCCACTACTGTCATGTAGTAGGTCACTAGAAGAGAAACTGTCCTCTTTATCTCGAGGAGTTGCGAGCAAATAAGAACAAGAAGTCTGGACAGGTCGCCAGTACTTCAGGTAACTTATTTATGATTGAATTATTTAATCTAACTCATAAAATAAATTCCTGGGTATATGATATTGGATGTGGTATTCACATTTGTAATACACAGCAGGGGTTTAGAGTTGAAAGGAAGTTGTCTTATGGGGAGCAATATCTGCACGTGGGCAATGGAGCACATGCAGCTGTTGAAGCCATAGGAGTGTTTAATTTAGTTTTGCCTTCGGGCTTAGTACTGTCATTAAACAATTGTCATTATGCACCTTCTATTATTAGAGGTGTTGTTTCCTTTTCTTTATTGTTGGATCTTGGATTTATTCACACTATCACTAGTAATGGAATTTCTGTTTCTTTAAATGGTATTTTTATTTTATTTTAATGTTATTGCTTTGAATGGTGTGTTTGAGATTGACATGAATGATAATGTATCCAATAAAAATAATTCGATGTTTAGCATTAGTAAGAGAATAAAGTCAGACTTGAATTTTTCTTACCTTTGACACTATAGACTTGCTCATATAGGCAAGACTCGCATGGAAAAGCTATAACATGATAGGCTTTTGCAAAATATCAATGATGAATCATTTGATAAATACGAATCTTGTATATCTGGGAAGATGACAAAGAAACCTTTTCATAATCGTATGGAAAGGGCTTCTGATATACTTGGATTGATACATACTGATGTGTGTGGACCACTTAGACATGTGTCAAGGAGATGTGCTAGCCACTTCTTAACCTTTACAGATGATTTCAGCCGTTATGGTTATGTTTACTTGCATAAACATAAACATGAGGTGTTTGAAACATTTAAGGTTTTCAAAGTAGAAGTAGAATTGCAACTAGGAAAGAAGATTAAAGCTCTTCGATCCGATAGAGGCTGTGAATACCTAAGCCAAGAGTTTAAAGATTATTTAGCTGAGAATGGAATTGTCCAGCATCTCACATCTCCATATACTCCACAACAAAATGGTGTATCTGAGAGAAGAAATCGTACATTGCTAGACATGGTGTGATCAATGTTTAATCTTACAACTCTTCCTTTATCTTTTTGGGATTATGCTTTAGAAGCTGCTGTTCGTATTCTAAATATGGTTCCCACCAAGAAGGTTGATAAGACACCATATGAAATATGGAATGGTAAAGCTCCTAACTTGTCTTATTTAAAGGTCTGGGGTTGCGAGGCATATGTCAAACTTAACTCAGTAGATAAACTCCAACAGAGATCTGTAAAGTGTATCTTCGTAGGATACCCAAAGGAAACAATGGGTTACTACCTTTACTACCCACCTGAAAACAAAGTAATTGCTGCTAGGTATAGAGACTTTCTTGAAAAGGATCTCATATCTCAAGAATTCAGTGGGAGAATTTATGATCTGGAAGATGATCATGAAGATGCATTACCTTCTAAAAACAATAGCGAACTTCTTGTGGAACCTGAGAGTCTGGGTCCTCCACCTGAAGTTGTTCTCATTCGTAAGTCTACAAGGACTGTACGTGCTCCTGAACATCTATGTCTTAACGTAGAAGTTGAAGAAACTATATTAGGGGATCTTAAAGAACCTGCTAATTATAGGGCTGCCATGAATGATTCTGAAAAGGATAAATGGGTAGTAGCAATGAATGGGGAAATGCAACCCATGAGAGATAACGAAGTCTGGATTAAAGTAGAACTTCCTCCCAATGCTAAAGTCGTTGGAAGTAAGTGGCTCTTCAAGAAGAAAAATGACATGGATGGCAATGTACACACCTATAAGGCTCGTCTGGTAGCTAAAGGCTTTACTCAAACCTATGGGGTTGAATACAAGGAGACCTTTTCCCCTGTAGCAGACATTAGGGCTATTAGGATTCTCATAGCTATAGCAGCGTACTATGATTATGAGATTTGGCAGATGGATGTCGAAATCGCCTTCTTAAATGGTCGCCTAGATGAAGACATCTATATGGCCCAGCCTGAGGGGTTTTTGAATCCACAATTTCCAAACCGTGTATGCAAACTTCAAAGATCCATTTATGGATTGAAGCAAGCATCACGGCAATGGAATAAGAGATTTGATGAATAAATTGTTGGGTTTTCAAGTTGTTACTGCTTGTTTGGTTAAGACTGCTGATGGAAAATGCTATAAGTCATTGTTGCTGCTAGTGTTAAAGGTTACAACTGCTTGTGTATTTTACTACTGCTAGTGTTGCTGAAGATGTTCAAGAGAATGCACCAAGTGGTTACTACTGCTAGACAACAAGTTACAACTGCTAGTTCAAAGTAACAACTACTTTAAGAGTTACAACTGGTGATGAACTTGAAGAAAAATACTCTAAGTGTTTAGTGCTGCTAGAAGAAAAATTAGTACTGCTAGTACAAACTTACTACTGCTGAAGAGTTTATGCTGCTAGAGTTAGAGATACAACTGCTAGAGTGTATAGTTAGTACTGCTTATGAGATAAACATGTATAGTCGGTTAGATAAATATAGAAAAGATTCTATTAAGATTTATCTTGTATAGCAAGCAATTGTATGTCGACTAGGACTCCTTAGTCTATAAAAAGAGGACCTAGGGCATAGAGATAGATACGATTGATTCATACAATTCGTCAAAAAACTTTAAGGTTGTAAACCCTAATACTGTTGAGTATTCGTATTATTAATAATAATAATATTGAAATGATTTGTTTGATATTGATTGTTAAATTCTTAAGATAAAAGTTTAGATTCCGCATAAACTTTAATATAATCAAAGACAGTTTCTACATAAGTTATATTGGATTTATTCAATATTATTTAACCTTTACAAGCTAAGGGATTCGATCAATTAGTCAACTGGGATCAACAATTGGTATCAGAGCTCAGGGAGCTCGTGATCTAGGGATTCACAAGGTTTTATTTGTCAAAGAAAGAAGAAAAAAATCGACTTTGGTTTGTATGTTCGTATTTTTCTGCAGTGCGGTAGTAAAAAGGCAATATCTCATTCGTTAACCGTTGGATCTTAATGAAATTTTTATTGAAGGTTCTTTACACATTAAGGTACATTCTCACCGGAGGGATTTTCAATCTGAGCTTTTGATTCAAAGATATAAATTGTTGAAGTTTGCTGCAGAATAGAAGGTTTGTTCTTTAATTGTTGTTGTACATATTCTGCTGTAAAGAAACCTTAGATACATAATAGAACCCTAGCAATTCTCTCTCAACGTGGCAACATGGAAGAAAAACTCAAAACCATCATCTGTAATCAGTCATACAAACAAAGAAAACTCTCCAAAACAACGATCATGGCAATCTAATGTTTGTTGGAGAGTACTGCTACTAATGCTCAATTGCAATAGTACACAAGTTCTTCTAACCGACTTGGATTTATGGTGTAATGCAAATCCTAAAGCTGCTCGAATTTATACTGCTTGTGTTGACATGGATATGTATCCTAGCTATTAAGGTTTTTCAAAACCCTAATATGGATGTTAGTGTTTCAATTTTAATCTGCTGCTGCTGATTGCGAGGGTTTTGGATTGATATTTGTTTGGAAAGTTGGATTGCTAGACGATTATAATGGTACTTATGCAGTTATGCAGTTTCGATAGTGCTGCTCCATCTCAGTTAGTACTCCTCATTATCAGTTAATGCTGCTAGCTTAGTACTACTCAGTTACTGCTGCTATGTCTGGTTAGTGCTGCCTTCGCAAGTTAATGCTGCTTGTTATTGGTTAGTACTGCTGCTTTGATTTTTAATGCTGCTAGTTCACATGGTTCATTAATGCTACTGAAAGGTTGGTTTTTGTTGCTGATTCAAGTACTTAATGCTGCTACGTATAGAGTTTGTGCTGCTAAAGGAATTTAGTACTGCTACTTGAATTAATGCTGCTTATTGATGGAGATGTCTGACAACACACACTGAAGATTGTTTTGTTTTAAATGTTCTTAAACATTTTAAAAGGCTTGATTTGTTCGAATTGGGATAATTGATTACGAAGAAGATGGATTATCACTTATTTAAAGTTGAAGTGGAGTTTCTTGGATGCGTGTTCTTATCATATCTTAAACGGCTAACAACGTTTAAAGATAATTTGTTCGTGCTTTAATGTTGTGACAATGACTTGACAAATCTAGCAATAGGGATTTGTTATCACTTAAAGGAGTTACATTGTAGTGCTCAGTGTCTCATAGAAGATGAGAATTTTGTCAAGTGGTTGCGGTCTACTTATATTTTTGGTTTTTGGTATAAGTTCAAAGTCACGTGGATAGTGCAAGACATAAGACATAAGTTTTAGTTGTTCTACTTCAGCATCAAGTTCATTATATTTGGTTTTCTTCAACAGTAATCATTACAAGAAGCCTACAGATTTGGAGAATCAAGAAATGGTTAACACATGGATTTCAGGTGAATCATATTCTAGAGTGTTTAATCATTTACATGCACCATTCGAGGGGAAGGTTTTTACTACTGCTAGTCGTTATTACTACTGCTGGTTTAAGTTTCTACTGTCTTGAATTCATTTTTAGTAAGCTTTTTGGTGTTCTTCATGGAGGGTAATTCGAGACATTGGAAGGCTAGATTGGAAGTGTGATATTAATTAGTGGTTGTGAAGATCAAAGTTGCATCTACTTAGCGTTCCCTAGTGGATAATGACAAAAATGGGAAGAAGTACATAGAAGCTCTGCAACTTGAAGATCCTTGGTGGTACAGCATGTTCTTTAAGTTCACACGAGTTAAGCTCTGCAACTTGAAATCTGTGTTGCTTGTCAGAAGGGAAAACAACACAGAGCTTCTTGTAAGACCAAAGCAGTGAACTCTATATGTCAGCCTTTATATATGTTGCACATGGACTTATTTGGACCAACATTTGTGAAAAGTTTAATGAAAAACATGTATTGCCTAGTTGCCACAGATGACTATAGTAGGTTTACTTGGGTTTTCTTTTTAGCAACTAAGAATGAAACCAGTAGCATTCTTAAGGCTTTCATAACCAAGATAGAAAACCTAGTTAACAATAAAGTTAAAGTGATAAGATGTGACAATGGAACTGAGTTCAAGAATAGGGGTATGAACCAGTTTTGTGAGATGAAAGGTATTGAGAGACAGTATAGTGTAGCTAGAACTCTTCAACAAAATGGAGTTGCTGAGAGGAGGAATATGACACTTATTGAGGCTACTATAACAATGTTAGCTGATTCTAAATTACCTACTACTTTTTGGGCTGAAGAAATTAATACTGCTTGTTATGTGCAGAATAGAAGTAAAGTAGTTAAGCCTCACAACATGACCCCTTATGAACTTTTACATGGTAGAAAATCATTGCAAGATTTCTTAAGACCATTTGGGTGTCCTGTTACTATCTTGAATACCATAGATCAATTAGGCAAGTTTGATGGCAAGGCTGATGAAGGATTCTTTGTTGGATACTCAATGAATAGCAAAGCTTTTAAAGTGTTCAATAGTAGGACCAGGAAAGTGGAAGAGAACCTGCATGTTAGGTTTAGTGAGAGTACACCTATTGTTGCAGGGAGTGGACCACGCTGGCTGTTTGATATTGATTCACTAACCAAGACTATGAATTATGAGCCAGTTTTGCAGGTACAGAGTCTAACAATTTTGCAGGTACAAAAGCAACTAATGATGCAGGTCAAGCTGGAAAGGAGACAAGACCTGACAAAGATTATATTTTGTATTCGACTAAAGCAAACACTACTCTAGGCGTTTACAAAAACAACCAAACGCATAGGACACACACTTTTCTAGTCGACTACATCTTTATTTGTGTACACTAAAACATACGTTCTATGTCTCTTTATATAATAGAGATATTAGGGTTTACAAAGAACCATAACTGTATTAGGAAACAAATACTTTCCTAATCTTTTATCAATATCTTCTAAGGAATCTTCTATAATCTTCTATAGCTTGTAGAATTCCTTCTTTATCTTTTAAGTCCTTGTAGTTTCGTATTTGCTTCATTCTTCTTTTATTGTTTTGTATTATCAACTCAATATAAAACCCAACAGAAATCAAAAAGTTTGGGTTTACTCATAATCTTGATGAGCCATGTGTATATCACAAAGCTAGTGGGAGTAATGTTACTTTCCTTATCCTATATGTTGATGACATATTAATTATGGGAAAAGACATTCCAATATTACAAGAGGTTAAGGCCTATCTTGGAAAGTGTTTTTCTATGAATGATTTAGGGGAAGCTGCATACATTCTGGGAATCAAGATCTACAGAGATAGATCACATCGGTTAATTGGATTAAGCCAAAGTGCTTACATTGATAAAATATTGAAGAGATTTAATATGCAAAATTCCAAGAAAAGACATTTGCCAATTGAAGTAAAGCATGGCTTAAGTAGCGAATTATGTGCTTCAACACCTGCAGAGGTGGCACGCATGAGTAAAGTTCCTTATGCTTCGGCTGTAGGATCTATCATGTATGCGGTTAGATGCACAAGGCCAGATGTGGCGTTCGCTCAAAATATCACCAGTCGATATCAACATAATCCAGGTGAACTTCACTGGATTGCTGTTAAACATATTCTCAAGTATCTAAGAAATACAAAAGATATGTTTCTAGTGTATGGTGGAAATCCAGATGCAGAACTTGATGTTACAGGTTTCTGTGATGCGTCCTGGCAATGTGATAAAGATGATACGAAGTCTCAGACAGGTTATGTCTTTGTTATTAATGGAGGAGCAGTAGACTGGAAGAGCAAGAAGCAGAGTACAATTGCAATGTCTGCAACAGAAGCTGAATACATAACTGCTTCAGAAGCTGCAATGGAGGCTATTTGGATTAGGAAATTCATTTCAGGGCTTGGTATTATGCCTTCAATTGAATCACCTATTAATATGTATTGCGACAATTCTGCTGCAATCATATTTGCCAACGAACCTGGAGTCATGAAGGGCACCAGACATTTTCTACGGAAGTACCACTATGTTCAGGATCAAGTCCGCGAAAGTGAAATTAATCTACTGAAAGTTTACACAGATGACAACTTAGCTGATCCTTTCACTAAGGCTTTATCTAAAGAAAAGCTTACTGAACTTGCCAATGGCATTGGACTTCGCTTAGCTAGTAGTTTCATGCATGACTGTGATTAGTCTTTGGATAAAGGATATTGTAAATAATTATTATCTTTTAATGAAATAAAGTATTTGTTATGTTTATGTTTCATTCTTTAATGTTGTGTCCTATATTTGCATGTTTAATCCGTGAATAATTTAGTTATTCTAAAATCGTCCGTTGTCAATTAATGATATGGGAATATCATTAAACTAAGACTGAGTTTTGGTAGAGTATACTTGAAAGTATATTGATGCGTTGACATACCAAATTCACATGATATTCAATGAATTGAATATAGGACTTAGCGCAAACTACATGATTGTACTTTATAGATCTTGTCATTAAGTAAATCATGAATAGTTATCCTCAGACTTGAGATACCAGAGAACTGTCATGGATGTAGTGCATTTCTGTGGAACAATTTAACGCTATACGTAACTGGTAGTTATAAGGATTGTTTTCAGAAGTGTTACAAAGTTCATGGGTTTTGCTTGTAGTCAATAAAGAATTTGTTCCTTCAAATTCATTTTGGAGTTTAATACTGCTGGGCCCCTCGTAGGATTGACAAGATGTTTGCGTGGCCATGCCCAAGATCAATCTTAAAGATTTGGTAATCTTGTTCAATCCCAAACAACGAGAAACAGAATAGTTAAATTAAGGAATGACTTAGATCCATATCCTTATTTAACATGGTATTAGAAACAAAAGGATAATAATGATGATAAATCATCAAAAGGTTTTTGCAGGAGGCCTTACTCGAGTTGTACTAGAGGTATTGGCGTGTTGCTATACGCTAACCAATGTGATTACACTATTAAGATATGTCCAAGTGGGAGATGTTAGTTTTATGGACATAATTTAATGGTGTATGTTAGGATCGAACTCGAAATCACGGGATTGAACACTTTACGTATGAGAATTAAAGTTTAATAATTAAATGTAAAATGTTATAATTAATTATCAAATACATATAACGACTAACGGACGTTATAGTAATTAATGAAAATTGACTAACGACCGTTATAAAGTGACTATAGATGAAATTAGAGGAAGGAAGGTTCCGGAAACCCCTTGGGTTTGTGTGGCCGATCGGATGGGCTAGGGGAATCCCAAAACCACTCCAACTTGTCCTCCAAGTTATTCATGCTATATAAACAAGGCTTAGGTTTCATTGTTTGCTAATCTTGTTACACACACGAAACCCTAATCTTGTTTTCTTCCTTCTTTTTGGTGTTGGCCGATCGAACAAAACCCCTCCATAGGGTCGATTGGTTTGCTTTTCCAAAACAAACGTTTTGTGTTAATTAAACTAGCATTTACTTTAATTCGTTAATAGTACGTGTGTACAAGAACGCGATACAAACACACTACTTGTTGGGAATTATGATACGATTCAAGAGAAGACAACTTAGGTCTGGTAGTAGTATATCAGAGTTAGGTCTGTCTTTGTAATTAGGTCTGGTAATGCAAAGTTAAGTCTGGTAGTTTGTTTAAGTCTGGTTGACTTATAATGTTAAGTCTGGTCATGAAGTTAGGAAAGTCTGTTAGAGATAAGTTAGGAAAAGATACAAAACGTGTAAGTATTTTTATAGAAGATTTGTGAATATCTTCTTAGTCGGTTAGTATTAGGGTTTCCTTGTGTTATAAAAGGATCCCTAAGGATTGTTAGTTTTCGTGTGTGTGAGTTGTACGAGTTCACTATTGTGATTAAAATCAATATACGAAGTTAGTGATATCTCTGTGTGTGTTCTTCATTGTTCTTGTTAAGATTCCGCATTAACATTAACAATTGTCTAGGGTTTCTCACTTAGATTGGTTTGGATTTATCCCAACCATCTACTAGGTATTCAAGACTACTTAGAGATCCACATACAATTCGTGGACCAACAAGTGGTATCAGAGCAAGGAGAGAGACTCTGAATTCGAAGAACACTTAATCTCAAAAACCTAATTCTCACTCAAATCACCCTACACAATGTCTGAATTCGATAAGCCTTTTAACACTGAAACTTTCTCAATTCATAACAGTGAGGATGAGAAATCAAACCATGAAGATGAAGAAAAAACTGAAACCAGTAACTCCCAAACACAACAACAACCCATCCCTTCCACAACCACAATCTCAAACATAAAACTTCCATTACTGAAAAGAGAAGAGTATGATATATGGGCCATGGAAATGGAACATTATCTGGAGTACATTGATAGTGATGTATGGAAGGTTATTCAAAAGGGAAATTCTAAGAAAAGAATTTCACAAGGGAATGATGGGCAGATAAGAATAATGCCACCAGTATCTGCTGAGGAGATTAGGGCTGTGGAGAAGGAAAAGAAGGCCAGAACCTTGCTTCTTATGGCTATTCCTAAGGAGCATCTACAAAGGTTTCATGGCATCCTTGATGCAAAGGAGATGTGGGAGGCTATCAAGAAACGATTTGGAGGCAATGCAAACTCCAAAAAGATGCAAAAGGCTGTTCTTAAACAGCAATTTGAGACATTCAGTGTTTCAAAGACTGAAGGTTTGGAGAAGGGCTATGACAGATTTCAACATCTGTTAACACAACTGGAAGTTCATGGTGCAGCAGTTTCAAATGAGGATGCAAACCACAGGTTCCTTAGATCTTTACCATCAGAATGGGGCAATGTATCTGTGGCGATGAGGATAAAGGAGGAAGTAGATTCAATGACACCTGATGACCTATACAATAATCTCAGGATGTTTGAAAGGGACATCAGTAACAACACTCAGGCTTCAACCAGTTCATCAAATGTTGCTTTTGTGTCACAAAACAAAAGCAGTACTTACAAGGTTAAACCTGGTAGTGTTAGGTCTGGTATCTATGAAACTCCTTCAAGTGAAAGGTCTGCTTCAAGTTTTACTGATGAGGTGATACATTCTTTCTTTGCCAACCAAACGGAAGATGAAAGCTTTATTAATGAAGACTTAGAACAGATTAATGATGCTGAAGTTGAGGAGATGGACATAAAATGGCACATTGCCATGGTTGCTTTAAGGGTCAAACGATTTCAGAAGCAATATGGGAGGACCATCAACTTCAACAACAAATCACCAGTGGGATACACAAAGAGGACAGTTGAATGCTACAACTGTCACAAGCATGGACATTTTTCAAGAGATTGTCCAGAGAAGAAGCCTGCTGATGGGAAAAGAGATGATGATGGGAAGATGGAAAAGAATTAGATGAGCCTACTGACAATGGAAGCTGGAGGAGTCAACTGGGGTTAGCATCCAAGAGTGAATGAGGAGTCTGATCATGCTCTCATGACCATTGGTAATGAGGTATCATTATGCTCTAAATTATGCACTGACTCATATGATCATGTTAAGGCTTTGTGTGATGAGCAGTTAGAACAAATAGGTGACCTAGAAGTAAATCTGTTAGCACATAAAAATGCTGTAAAAACATTAGAGGCACAAAAGGTCACCCTTCAAAACCAACATGCTGCTTTAAATGAAAAACTATACTTTCAAGCTAATAAAATATATGAACAAGATGAAAAGCTTAAAAGGTATAGACAATTGGGGCTTAAAATTCAGAAGGAGAGGGATGAGTTGAGAAAAAGGGTAGATCAGTGGAACAATTCAAATAATAACCTGTTTAAGTGTTGGGATTCTCAAATTAAGTCAAATAAAAAATGTGGCTTAGGATATGAGGAAAATGAGAATAAGGCTATATTTAAGAATAAAGAAGAGGACTATACTGATAAGCCTTTATATAATAGGTTTGTTAAGACTGGTGACTTTAAGGGAGTACCACCACCTTTGAGTGATGACTATACTCCTCTTGAAAAAGAAGAGTTGGATGATTCACTCTTTGTGTATGGTAAGAAAGGTCCTCAAACACCTGAGTCAAACACCTCAGAGGACAAATCCAGTAGGTATTCTTCTTGTCAATCTGATGAAGCGAAAAGTGTACCGCTTTTAAGGGGTCATTTAAGCCCTAAATCGTATTTATTTGATCAAATATTGCCCTAAATCGTTCCTTTTGTCATTTTAGGTACTTTTGAGGAGAAATCTGGAAAAGGAGGCATTTTGGACGTTTTTGGAGCATTAAAGTGAAGAAAACGGCAAAGTCTCAAAAATCGGCTAAAAGTTACTCTTGACGGCGTCAAGATTTACTCTAGACGGCGTCATGCCTTGGCAAGAAAAGTTGGACGTGAAATTTACTCATGACGGGCCAGTGAAAATAGCATGTGAATTCTGACGGCGTCACGCTTTAACTTGATCGAGGGCGTCACGGCTTAAATCATAAGGGGACGGCGTCACGTTCATGGTTAGACGGTGTCAAGCCTTGATAAGCCAGAATGGATTTTTGAAGAGCTAAAGAGGGACGGCGTCAAGATGGTCATCCGGGAACCCTAAAAGCGGCGAGGTGACGGCGTCACACTCCATAAGGTGACGCCGTCAGATCCAAAAATCTATATATAGTTTTCTAATTTTTTGTCATTAAGGAGAGCTTAGTGTGTGGAGTTTTGGGAGAAAACCCTAAGACGATTTTAGCTACTTTTTCAGGGCTTTTTGCCTTGAGATCTTCCATGTTTCATTGAAAGATAAGTTATCAATTAATCATTCAATATGTCTATGTGTTGTTTGATTCTATCTTATTCTTGTCTTTTGTTTAACATGTTAGGCTAAATTTATCTTGTGTTTGCTTAGATCTAATGAAACCTAGCTATTGATTATTGGTTGTTAATGTGTTATTAGTTGTATTGGATGATTGTTTATCTATGTTAGGCTTAAGAAAACTGGCTAACTTCCTATTCGGTAACTTGCTTGAACGTCTTAAGAAACATGAACCAAATGCGTACTAAAGGTTTTTATGGTTGTATTTAATGCACAAGCGAATTCTAGTGATCCCATGTTAGGAGCTTCCTAGCCGGCTCGACATAGGAGTGAAGTAGGAGCTTGTAGAGTTGGGGAAGTAAGTACGCCACCCCACGAATGGTATTAAGGAATACACCCGTCATCCACGCAACTAATACACACTAATTAACCGGTAAAAGATAGTTAGGGAGTAAGGAAATCTAAGTAAACACATTTCTCTACACATAAGTTTCTCACCACATTTTCATTTTTGTTATTTTATTTTATTTGCATTCGTAGTAAATTGGGTTAGTTGACTAGCAACTAATTCCGCCCACTCTATCAAAACCAAGATTTTACTTGCTTTCATAAAAACTATAAAAATACAAAAAAGAATCTTCCTCAACCCTTAGACCTAATTAGAGTAGCCTTTCACACCTAACGAACACTATTCCCTGTGGAGAACGATCAATCCCCCGTACTTACCACTACACTATACTACATCGGTCAGGTACACTGCCTGGTGGGGTTGTAAGCCTCTTGAGATCCCTCGAGAGGTAAAACCTGTTGTAAGGTTACAAAACCACGCAATCAAGTTTTTGGCGCCGCTGCCGGGGAATAGTTATTGTTTAGGTTTGAATTTTTATTTTATTAGGTCTACTCGCTAGATTCCTTTCTAGTGAGATTTTTATTTTCTTTTTCTAGGATTTTCTTTAGTCTATCTTTTTCTTTGTGTCTTTGTTCGTAAAAGAAATTTCCATTGACTCTTCCGTTCACCATTATGGAGTACGCGAATCCACCATACCACCAACCACAAAGGCCATTCTACCCTATTGACATCTCGAATTTCAAACAATATCGAGATGAACCCATATATGATGCATGGACTCGTTTTAGAAATTTACTCCGAAAATTCCCTCATCATAGTTTCGCTTTAGCATCCCTAACCCGAACCTTTTACTATCGTGTTGGCCAATATGACCAAATGCGCATTGAGGATTTTGCCAATGGGGACTTTAGGGAATTAAGTGCTGAAGAAGCATGGGATGCCATAGAAGATTGTGCCCAATATTATTATAGGGTAGACAACCCAACAAACGTTAGTACAAGTCAATTGAATATAAATTTCCTGGATCATGAAACAAGTTTGTTTGGGGATGAATACATTAGTGTTGAGATACCTAAGTGGTTGTCATGTAATGCCATAGTACAAAACAAACACATAGGTGACCTTGATGTGATGGAGGATTTAGCCGAACATGATCACATTGATCAAAAAGACCTAGGTTTTATGATTGATGACGTTGAATCTCAAGAAACACATGATGAATCTTTTAGGCAATTTGTATATAGCAGTCAGAATATTGAGGATGATCCTTATGATTTGGACATAGAAGTTGAGATGCCTAGAGAAGCACTTGAGATACTTGGGAAAATGTTAGGGTTAGATCCTACTAAAACACATGATGAGGATATAGGTGATCTTGACACAAGGAATGATGAGGTAAGTAACATAAGCCCACCAAGTACCCCACAAGTCCTACCATCATTTGAGGCACATACACCGCCCGTGACTTACCCGAAAGAAGTAGAAGAGACTATAGGAACCCCAATAGAGGTAGAACCTTTGAACCAAACACAAATAGAGGATATAGGTTTGAATGCTTTTAGTGATCACAACCTTTCTTTTAGTCCTATGGAAGTTCCTAGTTTTGATGAGCCGGAGCCTCAACCAAAACCGTTACCTAATCTTCCATCCTTGGATGAAAATTTAGGAATTGAATTAGGTCCCGATCCACCCATCAAAACATATAGTCCGGGTAGTCTTAAGATTAAGGTAGTAGACTCTGAGCCTTGTAGTGAGGAAGACAACATAGGAGTGAACCATAACCTTTCATACTTACATCACCCATTCATGATTGATCACAAGAAACACTATGGGTTTAAACCGGGTTTATTAGGTCAAGATGGATTCCCAACTAGGAATCTCTCGAAGTTGATAGAAGATGATCCCTTTTTAGGAGGAAACTCAAAATCACCCATTGACCAAAGTGAACTAGGCAAGGTTATGATGAAAGGAGCACACCCCTTTGAGCATATAATTCATCCACCACTCTTTTTTCACGTGGCATACTCCTACCGAGCTGGTGTGTATCGCTACTATCACCCGCACTTAATCCTAAGTGTAGGGAAAACCTCCCCTATTTCCGTTAAATAAGGGTAGAGTCAGGCTCGTGACTCAAACAAAAACAAGCGCTCTTGGGAGGCAGCCCATGCTTTATTTGCTTTGTGTGTTTATTTATTTGTTTGTTTGATTTTATTTGCTTCCGTATGTATGTTTAATTTTTATTATTATTGATTCATGTTCAAAACTAAAATTGTGAAAATGCTTTATTTTATTTTTAACTTCGTCTTAACTACATATAAAGGTATTTTGCAAAAGTTAAGTGTAAGGGAAATCTAAATCGGTTTATTAGAACACAAATTAACATGAATCGTAATAATAATAAATTAGCATACATATTCGTATTTGTTTGAGTCAAATGCTTGTATCGAGTCATAATGATGTTTTGCAGGAATTCCAGGAAGTAAGGTAAAGGTTTTTCCAGAAATTTTCCGGAAACTTAAAATGAAAATTTTTGTCAGGTCATTTCTGACGGCGTCAGGGTTTATAACCTGACGGCGTCAGATTTAATTTTCAGAAATTTTTGAAAGTTTTGTTTTTAGAAAAGTTTTTATTAAAATCTCCAACTTATAATCTCCAGGAATCTGCAAAGTTATCATTCCACAAGCATTATATCCTTATATATAGATTTTTTTTCCCGCCGATGTTATGCAGGTTTTCGTGTTTGTTTTCTCAGGTTTAACAGGTTATTTTGGACAAGGAGATGTTTATGGAATCAAGCTTATGGCGATGCATTAGTCATGGAGCTTCAACATTACCTTGGAGGAAGATCTAACCGTGTAATTTCACTATCCACCGAGCGAATCAGGGGAGTATTTGATTTCATTCTTTTACTTTTTGCTTTTACATCTTATTATTTGAACATTGGGGACAATGTTCATCTTAAGTGTAAGGGGAGGGTAAAAGTACGATTTTAGAGAATACAATTACGCTTGATTTTTTTTTGTTTAATAATAGATGTGTAATAAAACTGAGAGAAATACTTGTTAGGGCAATTTTAGTGCCAAATTTAAAATTTTTTACAACATATAGGAGTGAAACTTTGATCTTAATGAGCGTCTCACGGATAGGAGTTATATAACTAGCACAAAAACCGTACCACTAAAAAATTTTCCACCCCCAAATATGTGAGGTTCGCCCCTAGAATTGGTAGGAAAAGCATTTATGCTATGATGTGTGTACCGGTAGCACTTAGATTCTAGAACTTGCGTTAGGACCATTCCGAGGCCACAAGTGAGACTACATTCGTGTAGTTAGATTTACTACATGATAAGAGGCATTAGGATTAACCCATTGTTTTACACCTGTGTTTTTGTTATAATTATTTTGGCTACATTGGTCAAGTAATTCTCCCACACCCTTTGCGTTGTACTCATTTTAGTACACGATACCCCTAGTACACCCCTCAGAGCCTATCTTTTCGTTTTGACCTTTAAGCATTTTACTTAAAGGAAGAATTTGTTACACCCCACTAAAATGTACACCCAAATCCCCTTAGCCTACCTTGTATGCACTCATCTTTAGTGCATTATTGTTACAACATTTGTTTAAACCCAAGTTAATTATCTAGTTGATTACATGGTTGCTAAGTCGAGTCATATCCTTGTACATATTGTTTTGGGACGATTGGGACTGATGGGTAAAGTACTAGTGTAATGGAGTAATGGGGAAGAACATCATTTATTACCCCCATATGTGCTAAATATTTTAAAAGTACTCCAAGTTTTTCAATTATCTTAATTCGAGTCATTAGATTAGTATTTGTAAAGTTATGTAAAAATTCAAGTGTAAGGGGAATGCAATGCCCCTATGATGTATTATTTTGGATGGTAGGGCAAGAGTGTATAAAAAAAAAAAAAAAAAAAAAAAAAAAAAAAAAAAAAAAAAAAAAAATCGAAAAAATCAAGAAAAATACAAAAAAAAATGAGAAAATGAAAAATAGAAAAAACATACGGACTACCATCCCGTTTTATTTTATGTTTGTTTTATATTTTTGTTATTTTGTTATTTCGTTTCTAGCTTAAGATCGAGTCTAGTCTTGGCTTAGCAACATTGTATAGTACATGTAATTGATCAAGATCTTTAACTCGCCACCAGTAAAATATCCTTTATCCAACAAAACCGTGTTTTCCTTTTCCCTACACCTAACGTTATAACCCATTTAAAAGCCATCTTTGATAGTTTATCTTAGGTGCTTACGCCTAGTGGAGGAGGTTTTCGATCCTTTCCCAAGCCTATGGTAATCTATTTGCTATGACAGGTAGTGAGAGATATTTTCCGTTTTCATTTATGAGATTTATTTTGATGACACTTGAGAGATGTGAGTATCTAAACACTACTTGTGAGGTGCTAGTTTATAATCTCCGTGCTTATTATGATTGAAGTGGAACGATTATTTGTTGTAATTACTTTTATGTTAGCATTAAATGACCCCTAACTTGTATTTTGATTAGAATAAAAGCGCATTTGCTTGAGGACAAGCAAATCTCAAGTGTAAGGGTATTTGATGAAGCGAAAAGTGTACCGCTTTTAAGGGGTCATTTAAGCCCTAAATCGTATTTATTTGATCAAATATTGCCCTAAATCGTTCCTTTTGTCATTTTAGGTACTTTTGAGGAGAAATCTGGAAAAGGAGGCATTTTGGACGTTTTTGGAGCATTAAAGTGAAGAAAACGGCAAAGTCTCAAAAATCGGCTAAAAGTTACTCTTGACGGCGTCAAGATTTACTCTAGACGGCGTCATGCCTTGGCAAGAAAAGTTGGACGTGAAATTTACTCATGACGGGCCAGTGAAAATAGCATGTGAATTCTGACGGCGTCACGCTTTAACTTGATCGAGGGCGTCACGGCTTAAATCATAAGGGGACGGCGTCACGTTCATGGTTAGACGGCGTCAAGCCTTGATAAGCCAGAATGGATTTTTGAAGAGCTAAAGAGGGACGGCGTCAAGATGGTCATCCGGGAACCCTAAAAGCGGCGAGGTGACGGCGTCACACTCCATAAGGTGACGCCGTCAGATCCAAAAATCTATATATAGTTTTCTAATTTTTTGTCATTAAGGAGAGCTTAGTGTGTGGAGTTTTGGGAGAAAACCCTAAGACGATTTTAGCTACTTTTTCAGGGCTTTTTGCCTTGAGATCTTCCATGTTTCATTGAAAGATAAGTTATCAATTAATCATTCAATATGTCTATGTGTTGTTTGATTCTATCTTATTCTTGTCTTTTGTTTAACATGTTAGGCTAAATTTATCTTGTGTTTGCTTAGATCTAATGAAACCTAGCTATTGATTATTGGTTGTTAATGTGTTATTAGTTGTATTGGATGATTGTTTATCTATGTTAGGCTTAAGAAAACTGGCTAACTTCCTATTCGGTAACTTGCTTGAACGTCTTAAGAAACATGAACCAAATGCGTACTAAAGGTTTTTATGGTTGTATTTAATGCACAAGCGAATTCTAGTGATCCCATGTTAGGAGCTTCCTAGCCAGCTCGACATAGGAGTGAAGTAGGAGCTTGTAGAGTTGGGGAAGTAAGTACGCCACCCCACGAATGGTATTAAGGAATACACCCGTCATCCACGCAACTAATACACACTAATTAACCGGTAAAAGATAGTTAGGGAGTAAGGAAATCTAAGTAAACACATTTCTCTACACATAAGTTTCTCACCACATTTTCATTTTTGTTATTTTATTTTATTTGCATTCGTAGTAAATTGGGTTAGTTGACTAGCAACTAATTCCGCCCACTCTATCAAAACCGAGATTTTACTTGCTTTCATAAAAACTATAAAAATACAAAAAAGAATCTTCCTCAACCCTTAGACCTAATTAGAGTAGCCTTTCACACCTAACGAACACTATTCCCTGTGGAGAACGATCAATCCCCCGTACTTACCACTACACTATACTACATCGGTCAGGTACACTGCCTGGTGGGGTTGTAAGCCTCTTGAGATCCCTCGAGAGGTAAAACCTGTTGTAAGGTTACAAAACCACGCAATCACAATCCAATGACTCTGAAGGATCTATTGATGGTTCCTCTGATCACTCTAAGTCTGAGTCAAAAAGTGAGGTAAAAGAGAATCCTGAACCTAAGGTTGTTAAGAAGTGTGAACCTGTTGTTACTAAACCTGTAGTGACTGAACCAAAGCCTGAGACAGTCAAACCTAGTTGTGTCAATCACATAAAAACTCCTAGGGAATCTGTTAAAATGAGTGAGTCACCTAGAAGCAATAGTGTTCACAGAGAAAGTAGGAGTAGTTACACTTATGCTCCAAAAAGATGTTTTGTGTGTGGAAGTTTGAGTCATTTAATAAGAGATTGTGACTTCCATGAAAAGAGAATGAAGAGAGAGGCTGAGCAAAAGAGAATGAATGTTAATAAGGGTCATGGTTCAAATAAACCAGTTTGGAATAATGCAAGAAGAATTAATCATGCCAACCAGTTTGTTCCCATATCTGTCCAACTCAATAACTCTACCAGACCTAACTCTTATGTTAATTCTGGTAGACAAAATTTTAGGTCTGGCTACAGGAACTTTAATGTGAATAGGCAAAATGTTAATTCTATGAGGCCTAATGTGAATACTGGTTATGTTAATTCTGTGAGATCTAATGTGAACACTGGTTATGTGAGACCCAAACAACCATTTCAAAAGTCACAGGTGAATACAAATTTTCAAAGAAATAATTTTTATAAATCTCATTCACCTGTGAGAAGACCAGTTGCAAATCTAACACATTCAGATGGGGGTTCTGCTGATAATTTCTCTGATTGCTGGGCTTGGAATCCATTTAAAAATGAATTTACCTATAAGTCCAAACATGGTTTCACTGGAGCAAGTTCATACAAAACCTATAAGTATGTTGCTCCACAGAGAGGACTCAAGCCCACTCAGGCCTGGGTTGTTAAGAAAAACTGATTCTCTTTCTTAACTTTGTATAGTTTGTATACTTGTTTGTTTTTAATTTTGCTATTCTACTTGGTTATTCTTATTTTCAGTAGTTAATTTGTTTTCAACTTTCCATAGTATATTTGTTTTTGGTATATTGTGCTTAACTTTGTTTTGCAGTTGTTAACTCTTCTCTATTGCAAGTGATTCATATGTGGAATATTAAAACAACAGAACCATGGAGCTTTTTATTTATAAACAAGTGATTGCATTCAAGGATGCAATTTTCAATACATCATAAGACAAAAGCTTTAACATAAACCAGCTAAACACTACTACCTACATTTTCTGTTTCCCTTTGCTCATGAAGTCAGGAATGATCTTTTTGGCTCCTCTGCCACCAAACTGATTCCACGCTTTTGGGCATGGGAGTCCAAGAATCAGGCTGCTTGGTGGTGAACGTGGTATAGAACCACTTCTTAAGGATGGCACAACCTTCGAAGGAAAAGTCACTTCATCATCATTTGAGGGGTCTTCTTCTTCAGCACTTCTATCATCTACATCAGAAGGGGGAATTGGTTTTGAAGTCTTTAGTGCTTCATCGTCTGGTTCCTTTTCAGTAAGATCATAAGCGGCTAGCCATTGCTTCAGAGTTGATTCTCTTAATGTCTTGTTTCTTGTGATTGAAGAATACCCTGGTGGGAAGTATCCACCCCATCCTCCTGATGATGAATCAGAAGATGAGCCATTTGGATCCCAAGAAGAATCGGATGAAATCTCTATGATTTCTGAGTTGTGAGGATCCATTATATTTATAAGGTTTTTCTTTTGGTTTGTGATGGATTTGTGATAAAACAATGGGTGGTTTTATAGGGAAAATCAAGGTTTAATATCATTTAATGCTCGGTTGATGTATGGGTTAATACTTGCAGGCAAAGAGTTATTAATTGTACTTTTGGAAAGTTGACCACAGTTCTTATTTTGGTTAAGTATCTAGTGATTAAAAAAAAAAAAAAAAAAAAAAAAAAAAAAAAAAAAAAAAAAAAATTACACTTAAGGGGAGGTAATGTACATTTAAGGGGAGGCAAATGTACAAGTTTTACAAGTTTTTAAATCGGGTAAACATAAGTGTTAAATCTGGTAGCTTGTGAGTCTTGCAAAGATTGGTTTTAGTCTCCTTTTCTTGTTGTTAAACTAATTCTTGCAGAAATGATTGGAATGAGATGATGTAAAGCCTTGCATTCGCTATATTCAGTGTGTAAGTCCACTCTTTTGGTTAGGTCTGGTAAGTTTATGATTCGGCCTGGTTGACCATTTTAGGTCGGGTAGTGTTAAATTTATGACCGTTAGATCTGGTCAGAGTAATAAAGATTTATCTAAAATATTACCGTTGCACTATTTTCGGTAAAAAGAGATATTTATGAAGTATATAAGATTAAAATTTGATATATTTTATCTCCTTTTATTCTTTATTTGCTTCCAAATTTAAATCATCTTTATTTTGAACTCACGACTCTGTTTCTACGCAAATATTTTCAAAACCCTACCCTTCCAATCAACCAGACCTAAATCATTAACTCATCCATGGCTAACCTCAAGTTTGTTGACAAGCATAATCAAGTTGGTTTCTTGAAGAAACCAGATCAAAGTGCAGGTTTCGAGGAGATTGTGGATTTCCTAAATGGTTCTTACATTTGTTATTCATTAATTCATAATCTTACTATTTATCAGTCCCTTGTTAAGCAGTTCTGGAGGTCGGTTACCTCTGAGACTCTTGATGATGGGACACCATGTTTAAGGGCAATTATAGATAAAAATGGTTTTACCATTACTGAAGCCTCCATTAGGGAAAGTCTCCAATTGGATGATGCTTTAGGAGAATTTGATTTGCCTAGTGATGATATTTTGGAGGGATTGAATAACATTGGGTACCCCACAGATGGAAGTTTTACCTTTTGGAAAAGTCATTTTACACCTCAGTGGAGGTTTTTAGTACATCATTTACTTCAGAGCTTAAGTCCCAAGAGTGGTGGATGGGATCAATTTGGAAGCAGAATTGCTTCTGCATTGGTCTGTTTATCACTTGGAAGGAAATTTAATTTTTCAAAACTAATTTTTGAAGGAATGGTGAAAAATGCTAAGGACCCAAAATTTTTAATGTATCCACGATTTTTGCAAATGATCCTGAATTATGAAACTAAGGATAAAGTGCCTTACATCAGTGTGGCCTTTACTCCCAAACTTTTTGCAAATATAAAAAGGGGTTTTCAAGGGACACATAGACCTTTGCTTGCTGCTATGCTTGATACTAACAATGCAGGTACTTCTGGAGCTGCATAAGTGCACCCTGATGAGGAACAAGACCAAACATCATCTAGGTCTGCTACACCTACATCTACCCCAACTCCATCATCTCAACCAGGTCCCTCACCATCTGCTGAAAGATTACCTACACCTATCCAACAATCTTCACCTTCACAACCAAATGTTCCAAGTCCTGCAAGGGAGGAGGAACATGCACCCATAACTGTGGAAAATCTTCTTATCATAGTTCCTCAACTGCAAAAGAAGATTGCCATTTTGGAAAAGTCTAATGAGGCACTCAGAAAAGCTTATGTGACTTTGGTGCAAAAAGTTAAGAAAATGGGAGTGGCAATGAAGAAAAAGGGTGTTTCTTTTGATGATGAGGAGGGAGAAGCTGAAAATTCTTCCAAACAGGGAGGAATTTGGAACAAGAACAAGAAAATATTCTTCAAACACCACCAGTTCAAGAACCTCTAGTTCAAGACAATGTCACCACCATCAGTCCAGAGACACTGGAAGTAGCAGAGACTTTGGCTCAATCAATGGGCAAAATTAAATAGGATAGGAAGAGAAGAAGGTTAATTTTGTCTGCTGAGGAAGAGATTGAAAAGTTTGGGACAATATCTGATGAAAAGTCTGGTGAAGGAAAGTCTGGTAATGAACTTAGTTCTGGTAATGAAGAGCAACAATCTGCACTAAGAAAGGGAAAGCAGGTTGTGGATGAAACTTCAAAGCCAAAGAAGTCTAAGAGCAAAACAAGAGAAGAACTAGCATCTGAGGCTGCAATTGAGAGGATTAAGGCACAAGATATTGCTGAAGAAGAAAGACAAAAGAAGCTAGATGCAGTTTATGCAAGACAATTGGCTGAAGAATCTGATGAATTTACAAAGCTGCTCAATGTTGATGATGAAGTGAGAGCAAAGTATGAGGAGCTTCTAACTATTGAAGGTTTAACTGCTGATGAACGAGCCAAACAGTTAGCTGACTTCATAAATGTAAGAAATAATGATGATACATTGGGTGGATTCTTAGAAAAGTTCAAGCTTCAGAAGAAATCAAAGATTCCCAAGAAGATGTCTATGGCAGAAAAGAAACATGATATGAAGATGTATCTTAAGAATCAAATGCATCTATCTTTGGAACAGATGAAAGGGAAGTCATATGAGGAAATCCAAGTAGCTTATCTCAAGGCATTTGAGAGAGATCAAGGTTATAAAGCTATTGACTATGATGATGTGCAGAAATATTGTTTTCAGGGTAGAAAAGCTAAAGAGACTAAACTTGTCATTGAACCTGATAAAATGATTGATATACAACCTGAAGTTGGGAAGTCATCAGAAGAAGTGCAAGCTGAAGTAGTAAAGCCTATTGTGTTTCAAAGAAGAAAAGGTTTGGAAAGAAAAAGTAAATCCAAGAAAGTGGTTGTTGAAGAGGAATTAGAGGAAGAACCTTCATCTGAAGGAGCCACCATGGGGACTATTGAAAGCACAAAGGAACCAACTAAGGTTGTCAAGTATCAATTAATCATGACTGGTGAAAAAGCTGCATATCAGATTATAAGGGAGAAAAATTCTGACATTGTTTATATGAATTTTGTTGGAATTCTAAATGATGTGAATAGGGAGGACCTTCAAGAACTTTATCAGTTGGTGAACATTAAATATGGAGATCATCCACCTGAAGATGAATTTGAAAGAGTCTTTTGGGGTAATTTGAAGGTGATGTTTGAGCCACCAACTGAGTCAGATATAGTGTGGAAACTTCCTGAAGAGCAAAATATTGTCAGCTGGAGATACTTTCATACCTGCAAGGTACATTGTGTTTCATTAAAGAATGCTGATATTTATATGCTTGCAGAAGTGGAATATCCTTTATCATCAAGTGTTTGCAAGGAAATGATGAGCAAAAAGTTGTATACTGGTAAGAAGGATGAAGGGTATGAGATGTTATTGGATTTGATTAAGAGGCAGTCTTTGAAGGATGTAGCTTAAGGGTGTTTGAAAGAATTTTCACAAGTTGTTAAGTGTGACTATTGGAACTTCTCACTTGGTGGAGGTGCTTTGCACTAACACAACAAAAGGTTATCAGTCCACCTTGTCTCATCAACACAAGGACTGGCTAATCCTGAGCAAACGGCTAACAGGTAAAGATTGCTCAAATCCGTTTATGGCTGACAATTTGCCAAAAATTGTATGGTATTCAACTCACCATATCTAAGATAAGTGAAGAGTTAGCTAGCCCACAAGGTTATGGCTTGTGGTAAAGGCTGTGGAAAACCATAAATGGTAATCAATTCACCATGATGAGGGGCTTTTCCATCAAAGAATTGGCTAGTCCAGAAGCAAACGGCTTTTGGTAAAGACTTAACAAATCCGTTGATAAGCTAATGATTTGCTAAAAATCATATGGTTATTAATGTACCATGGTCTTACACACCAAAACATTGGCTACTCCAGTGGTAATGGCTATTGGTAAAGAGATTTCAAATCCATTATATTTTCAATGATTCACCTCTCACAGATGGTAACACATTTGGAAGTGATGAGAATAGTCTGGAACTTAAATGAATTTGATGTACATATAGTCAATGTTGCTGCAAAGACCATATCAGAAGAGCTTATCAAGATTCAAGCTGCTAGAAAGGTACAAGACCTAAATACAATTAAAAGTGTTCAAGATTCAATCCTCAGAAAGCTTAATCTGAAGAACTTGAAGTTCATGAAGCATGAAGATCAAGTTAGGGGAGGATTGTTGGGAATTATGATACGATTCAAGAGAAGACAACTTAGGTCTGGTAGTATATCAGAGTTAGGTCTGTCTTTGTAATTAGGTCTGGTAATGCAAAGTTAAGACTGGTAGTATGTTTAAGTCTGGTTGACTTATAATGTTAAGTCTGGTCGTGAAGTTAGGAAAGTCTGTTAGAGATAAGTTAGGAAAAGATACAAAACGTGTAAGTATCTTTATAGAAGATTTGTGAATATCTTCTTAGTCGGTTAGTATTAGGGTTTCCTTGTGTTATAAAAGGATCCCTAAAGATTGTTAGTTTTCATGTGTGTGAGTTGTACGAGTTCACTATTGTGATTAAAATCAATATACGAAGTTAGTGATATCTCTGTGTGTGTTCTTCATTGTTCTTGTTAAGATTCCGCATTAACATTAACAATTGTCTAGGGTTTCTCACTTAGATTGGTTTGGATTTATCCCAACCATCTACTAGGTATTCAAGACTACTTAGAGATCCACATACAATTCGTGGACCAAACACACTACTGTTTGTATCTTGGTTTGAATCGAAAAAAGGTAAGGGTTGATTCGTTAAACCGTTTATACTCGATCCGTTATTGCTTGTTTGAAGAATAGCTAAAAGGTACGCATGCGTTTTATATTCGGTTAATTATTTACATGTTATTTGATCTTAACGCTTCCGCAATACTTTGATGTTTATGTGTTTAATTTATGTATGACATGTTATTAAAAACCTACACTAACAACTTTTTTTCGTAACTAAACAAAAATACAATGACGGCACCATTTAAACTGTGTTATTTCATTGTTGAACATTTTGACGTAAATAAACACAATCCATGCACTACAAATCAATGGACTTCATGAACTTTTTTTTAGTATTGTTTTTACTCTATCCAACAATAAAAAATTTCCGGCTAGTGACAAAAAAGCTTGTAACTATCATTATAAAATATGACAGGTCTTAAGTTTAATTCTTACTATAGTTGCAATAACTGCACATAGCTAAGTAGTCACAAAAGTTAATAAGATATAGCAATACTTACTTTTTATAATGATGGTATCTGAATTTTTTTTCAAAATAATCAAATCGGCGGGAAAAACCGGACTTGTGTATCTTATTTGGGTGTTGACTAACCATTAGCCAATGACCCTGGTCTCCAAACCATAAGCACATATTTCACCAACCTTTAGATACGAGTTGTGATTGAAACAATAACATATTTACCCAAAAGCCTCATTTTCTGGTGAACTAAACGTTGGCAATGGAGAATGGTTGCCCTAATTCATAAGTGCTTAAAATAGTTTTATGTGATTATAAGATATTTCAAATATCTGTAGTAATGGAAACATGCAAAAAAGTGACCAAATGCACAACTTTCTTTTACTGTAATATAAGAAGCAGTGAGAAATAAAAATGCGACTTCAAGTAAAAGGATATACAACGAGTTTGTGGTGGCCCTTCGCAGCGATATCATGCTATTTAGATATGTTGGCATGATTTCTATGTAACGTTAACAAAAACAATTACAGAAAATGCGTTTATTAATTATACAAAATTACAAAGTACTATTATGACCAAACATATCATAGAGACAAATTTTAATCACCAATATAAGTTAGATATTTGTTGTAGGAAAAGTTAACAACAGATTACCCTAGTTGAACCTGTTGAGAAGCTTGGGCCAGCAGGTCCCTAATCTGAATCCTAGCAACTAAATTTCTAATTTTTTAAGCTTAAAAAAAAGATACATTTGGTTTTCTTATTTAATATTTGTTACATTTTAGAACAATAGATCAATAGTATCACTGATTTGATCCACAAGACTCTTTAAACTTATTTAACAAGATCAAAACTAGGCAAACCAAGGTCATGCCCAACAGCCCAACGCTTACCATACAACAATACATAAATGAAGCTTAATACACCTGCATATGCAAATAACTTGCAGGGGTGACTTACAAACTGATTCACCAACCTGTTTATCAACAAAAAACTGCTCATTGGTCATGTTGGTAAAATAATTAGTTAGGGCCAAGTAATGATATACAAGAACCAATAAGACCATAAGACTAGAATGTAATCCTATTAGACCATTTCCTAACTAAATACCAAATCGACTAACAGCTACTTTTAAATTTGACTTTTCAACATGACATCATCATTTTCAGTTGATCATCCTGTTGAAGTAATTTTCCGTAAACACTTCAGACAAACAAATGAGGTCTTCCGGTCGAACTCGATGAAGGTTCTTCCGAAAGACTGATGGATCAATCCCTTCGGCTTCTGAGGGTCCTTCGGTTAACTGCACACAAAAGCACGCGTTAGGCTCGCCCCGGGTGTTATCCCAGGACCAAGCTCCGGCGTGAGAGTAAGTATTGGGTAATCCGAAAGACTTAAACAGTAATTGAGAGTAAATGTGGGTAGCTAAAAGTTGGTTGAGAGTAGTAAATGAGCTGGGTATTTATACTATTGCTCCCAGCCTTGATACCTGATATGGCGGCGCCGGATTTTCTGGGTTTGTGTCCCAGACACAATCCCGTAAATCCTGGGGCGGCGGCGGCGGTGTCTGCTGCTGCCATCTGTCATAAAGGTGATGCCACTTGTCCTATTGCTCACAGTTGCATTAGCCGGACGAATTAGGTGACTTCCGGTACTTACCGGACGACTTAACTCCGCCCGGACGGTCGGACGAGTTAGTCCGTCCGGACACATACGCCAACAAGTCCCCCCCCCAGTATCATAGTATTGGTTTCATCGATACTGTGATACTCAAAATTTTGAAATCCCGTTTTACCAATTCCGATGGGTCTCGTCCGTCAGGACCTGACGAGTGTGATGCACAAATCGCCAAAAACCATTGCCGCTTCTTTTTAAGGATAGCCGTTACACTAGCCGGGCGAGTTGGGTGCTTGTTGGTTTTCATCCGAAGGGCTCCATGTCCCCCCCAGTATTATAGCATCGGTTTTATCGATGGTATGATACTTTATGCAAATTGTAGAATTCCGTTTTAGCTTTTCCGGAGGGCCTGATCCGTTGGGTGCGAGTATGTTGGGTGTCGCATAAGACGCCAAAAGCCATGATGGTTTCGTTTTTGGGAATGTCGTCCCCCCCCCTTTTTTTATATTGTAGTCGTGGGAGTTTGACACGTGCGCGCGTGCCCATTACGTGGATGAAATACTGCTACGTCAACATCTAATTGGGTGCAACGTTTCATGCCCTTCCTTTTTACCTATAAATAGCGTCATTTGTGTCATTTTTTACCACTGCAATCTTATACTTTTATTTGAGACGCATTCCGGCCATATTTTCCGAGCGAAATTTGTGTTTGTCATCCGAGCAGTTTCTACATAATTCATTCAACTTAAAAGGTATGTTCCGAACCATCCACACTTTTTATTTTACTTTGTATTCTCTTGGCTGTCCGGCTATATCCCCTTTTCCCTCGGTTAGGCTATGTCGGATTCGCCCGCTTCGATTTATGACGAGGATATTCAAGAAGTTGGGGGGTTTCTTCCCAAGTTTGATATTCAGAAATATACTTCTCGGATGGACGAGGGGGCGGTGTATATGGTAACAATGGACTTCGGTATACCCGCAGACCTACACCAAAGGTTACCTCCGAAGGGAATGACCATGAACGAGTTACCGGACGATGCTATTGGCTTGTACTTGGAGTATTTTTACGAGGGTGGCCTTAGTGTGCCCTTTTCTACCTTTTTGTTTGGTGTTATCAGATATTATGTTAGCTTTAAAGTTTTGTCATATGTGGGAATTGCAATAGCATTTAAAGTACAAGGACTAGTTTAGTCATTAGTGCTAAGTTAGACTTGTATTCATGTAATAAATACCTTCCTAGTCACAACTAGGAAGGTGGGGATTCTCACTTGTTCTTTGGAGGTGTGTGTGTGTGTGTTCTAGACTTCTCTCTCTAGAAAACACATACACCTCCGCCAATCTATTAATGATGCCATGTTTAAATTTTATCACGAGTTTCCCCGACCTCCTGAATGTGTTCTTGGTCCATTACAATTGGTATCATGAGCGAACCTGGGAGATTCTAGGCAAAACGTGGTGTGTTTGAGGTAACAAATGTGATTTATGGTGTTTTGTGTTCGGTTCTTGTTCCAAAAATGCCAACTGTTGCGTTTTTATCTCTTAAAAACGTGGACTGTTTGTGGTTCTTGGAATCGTACGCACAAATAAAGGTTCAAGGTTGTAGTTGTTTGTGATTTAACGAGTTGGTTTGTGTTGATTTGCTAGTTTATCTCTCAAATCTTGTGTTTAAAGGTTGGATTTACTTTGTGTTCTAAGTTGCTAGATCGACTAAAATCACAAAGGATTGAGCAAGATTTGTTTGTGAATATTTTATTCATTTTCTTTGGCGTATAATTCTTTCCAAAAGAATTATTGAATCAAGTTGACAAGTTGGTGTAAGTTGTCAGTGGATAAGACTGACAAAGCATGGGCAAGAAACAAAAGGACAAAGAGCAAGTGAACTGCCAAGTGGGCAAGTGTCTCGCAATTGCTAACACTTTCGAAATTGCAGCAACCTTCGCAATTCCCATGCTTCTCGCAAATCAGAAAAATCGCAGTCTTGTATAAGATTGCGATAGGTTCCATTTTCGAAATTGCTTTCGGAATTCATTTCGCAATTACAACAGGTTCTCGCAATTGGTTTCGGAATTGATTTCGCAATTGGTTTCGAAATTTCTTTCGGAATTAGGCTAGGTTTCGCAAATGGTTCCATCTTTCGCAATTCACCAACTTTCGCAATTCCAGCAGATTTCGCAAATCAAGCCCCTTTCACAATTAGACCTTCCTTTCGCAATTTGTTGGGAATTATAATACGAATCAAGAAAAGACAACTTAGGTCTGGTAGTTTATCTAAGTTAGGTCTGTTTGTGTTATTAGGTCTGGTAATGTAATGTTAAGTCTGGTAGCATGTTTAAGTCTGGTTGACTTGTAAAGTTAAGTCTGGTCGTGAAGTTAGGAAAGTTTGTTAGAGTTATGTTAGGAAAAGATACAATGCGTGTATGTATCTTTATAGAAGATTTGTGTATATCTTCTGAGTCGGTTAGGGTTTCCTTGTGTTATAAAAGGATCCCTAAAGATTGTTAGTTTGTGTGTGAGTTGTAAGAGTTCACTATTGTGATTATCAATATACGAAGTTAGTGATATCTCTGCTTGTGTTCTTAATTGTTCTTGTTAAGATTCCGCATTAACAATAACAATCACCTAGGGTTTCTCACTTAGATTGGTTCGGATTTATCCTAACCATCTACTAGGTATTCAAGACTACTTAGTGATCCATATACAATTAGTGGACCAACAAGTGGTATCAGAGCAAGGAGAGAGACTCTGAATTCGAAGAACACTAAATCTCAAAAACCTAATTCTCACTCAAATCACCCTACAATGTCTGGATTCGATAAGCCTGTTAACACTGAAACTTTCTCAATCCATAACAGTGAGGATGAGAAATCAAACCATGAAGATGAAGAAAAAACCGAAACCAGTAACTCCCAAACACAACAACAACCCATCCCTTCCACAACCACAATCTCAAACATAAAACTTCCATTACTGAAAAGAGAAGAGTATGATATATGGGCCATGGAGATGGAACATTATCTGGAATACATTGATAGCGATGTATGGAAGGTGATTCAGAAGGGAAATTCTAAGAAAAGAATTTCACAAGGGAATGATGGGCATATCAGAATAATGCCACCAGTATCTGCTGAGGAGATTAGGGCTGTGGAGAAAGAAAAGAAGGCCAGAACCTTGCTTCTTATGGCTATTCCTAAGGAGCATCTACAAAGGTTTCATGGCATTCTTGATGCAAAGGAGATGTGGGAGGCTATCAAGAAACGATTTGGAGGTAATGCTAACTCCAAGAAGATGCAAAAGGCTGTTCTTAAACAGCAATTTGAAACATTCAGTGTTTCAAAGACTGAAGGTTTGGAGAAGGGCTATGACAGATTTCAACATCTGTTAACACAACTGGAAGTTCATGGTGCAGCAGTCTCAAATGAGGATGCAAATCACAAATTCCTTAGGTCTTTACCATCAGAATGGGGCAATGTATCTGTGGCGATGAGGATTAAGGAGGAAGTAGATTCTATGACACCTGATGACCTATACAATAATCTCAGGATGTTTGAAAGGGACATCAGTAACAACACTCAGGCTTCAACCAGTTCATCAAATGTTGCTTTTGTGTCACAAAACAAAAGCAGTACTTACAAGGTTAAATCTGGTGGTGTTAGGTCTGGTAACTATGAAAATCCTTCAAGTGAAAGGTCTGCTTCAAGTTTTACTGATGAGGTGATACATTCTTTCTTTGCCAATCAAACGGAGGATGAGAGCTTTATTAGTGAAGACCTAGAACAGATTAATGATGCTGAAGTTGAGGAGATGGACATAAAATGGCACATTGCCATGGTTGCTTTAAGGGTCAAACGATTTCAGAAGCAATATGGAAGGACTATCAACTTCAACAACAAATCACCAGTGGGATACACAAAGAGGACTGTTGAATGCTACAACTGTCACAAGCATGGACATTTTTCAAGAGATTGTCCAGAGAAGAAGTCTGCTGATGGGAAAAGAGATGATGATGGGAAGATGGAAAAGAATCAGATGAGACTGCTGACAATGGAAGCTGGAGGAGTCAACTGGGGTGAGCATCCAAGAGTAAATGAGGAGTCTGATCATGCTCTCATGGCCATTGGTAATGAGGTATCATTATGCTCTAAATTATGCACTGACTCATATAATCATGTTAAAGCCTTGTGTGATGAGCAGCAAGAACAAATAGGTGATCTAGAAGTAAATTTATTAGCACATAAAAATGCTGTAAAAACTTTAGAGGCACAAAAGGTCATCCTTCGAAACTAACATGCTGCTTTAAATGAAAAACTATACTTTCAAGCTAATAAGATATATGAACAAGAAGAAAAGCTTAAAAGGTATAGACAATTAGGGCTTAAAATTCAGAAGGAAAGGGATGAGCTGAGAAAAAGGGTAGATCAATGGAACAGTTCAAATAATAACCTGTTTAAGTGTTGGGATTCTCAAATTAAGTCAAATAAAAAATGTGGCTTAGGATATGAGGAAAATGAGAATAGGGCTATATTTAAGAATAAAGAAGAGGACTATGCTGATAAGCCTTTGTATAATAGGTTTGTTAAGACTGGTGACTTTAAGGGAGTACCACCACCTTTGAGTGATGACTATACTCCTCTTGAAAAAGAAGAGTTGGATGATTCACTCTTTGTGTATGGTAAGAAAGGTCCTCAAGTGCCTGAACCAACCACCTCAGAGGACAAATCCAGTAGGTATTCTTCTTGTCAATCCAATGACTCTGAAGGATCTATTGATGGTTCCTCTGATCACTCTAAGTCTGAGTCAAAAAATGAAGAAAAAGAGAATCCTGAACCTAAGGTTGTTGAGAAGTGTGAACCTGTTGTTACTAAACCTGTAGTGACTGAACAAAAGGCTGAGACAGATAAACCTAGTTGTGTCAATCACATAAAATCTCCTAGGGAATCTGTTAAAATGAATGAGTCACCTAGAAGCAATAGTGTTCACAGAGAAAATAGGAGTAGTTATACTTATGCTCCTAAAAGATGCTTTGTGTGTGGAAGTTTGAGTCATTTAATAAGAGATTGTGACTTCCATGAAAAGAGAATGAAAAGAGAGGCTGAGCAAAAGAGAATGAATGTTAATAAGGGTCATGGTTCAAATAAACCAGTTTGGAATAATGCTAGTAGAGTTAATCATGCTAACCAGTTTGTTCCCAGACCTGTACAACTAAATAACACTACCAGACCTAACTCTTATGTTAGTTCTGGTAGACAAAATTTTAGGTCTGGCTACAGAAACTTTGATATGAATAGGCAAAATGTTAATTCTATGAGGCCTAATGTGAACTCTGGTTTTGTGAGACCCAAACAACCTTTTCAAAAACCTCAGGTGAATGCAAATTTTCAAAGAAATAATTTTTATAAAGCTCATTCACCTGTAAGGAGACAAACAAATTCAAATGGGGGTTCTGCTGATAATTTCTCTGATTGCTGGGCTTGGAATCCATTTAAAAATGAATTTACCTATAAGTCCAAACATGGTTTCACTGGAGCAAGTTCATACAAGACCTATAAGTATGTTGCTCCACAGAAAGGACTCAAGCCCACTCAGGCCTGGGTTGTTAAGAAAAACTGATTCTCTTTCTTAACTTTGTATAGTTTGTATATTTGTTTGTTTTTCATCTTGCTACTCTTCTTGGTTATTCTTATTTTCAGTAGTTAATTTGTTTTATGCTTTCCATAGTATGTGTGTTTTTGGTATTTTGTGCTTAACTTTGTTTTGCAGTTGTTAACTCTTCTCTATTGCAAGTAATTCTTATGTGGAAAATTAAATCATCAGAACCAAAGAGCTTTTTGTTTATTAACAAGGAATTGCATTCTAGGATGCAAGTTACAATGCTTCATAAGACAAAAGCTTTAACGCAAACCAGCTAAACATCACCACCTACACTTTCTGTTTCCCTTTGCCCATGAAGTCAGGAATGGTCTTCTTGGCTCCTCTGCCACCAAACTGATTCCACGCTTTTGGGCATGGAAGTGCAAGAATCAAGCTGCTTGGTGGGGGACGTGGCACAGAACCACTTCTCAGGGAAGGCACAATCTTCGAAGGAAAAGTCTCTTCATCATCTTTGGAGGGGTCTTCTTCTTCAGCACTTTTATCACCTACATCAGAAGGGGGATTTGGTTTTGAAGTCTCTGGTGCTTCATTGTCTGGTTCCTTTTCAGTAAGATCATAAGCAGCTAGCCATTGTTTCAGAGTTGATTCTCTTAATGTCTTGTTTCTTGTGATTGCTGAATACCCTGGTGGGAAGTATCCACCCCATCCTCCTGATGATGTATCAGAAGATGAGTCATTTGGATCCCACGAAGAATCGGATGAAATCTCTATGGTTTCTGATTTGGATGGATCCATTATGCTTATAAGGTTTTCTTTTGGTTTGTGATGGTTTTTGTGATAAAACAATGGGTGGTTTTATAGGGAAAATCAAGGTTTAATGTCTTTTAATGCTCGGTTGGTGTATGAGTTAATACTTGCAGGGAAAGAGTTATTAATTGTATTTTTGGAAAGTTGACCACAGGTTTTATTTTGGTTAAGTGATAAAAAAAAAAAAAAAAAAAAAAAAAAAAAAAAAAAAAAAAAAAAAAAAGGGGAGATTTACACTTAAGGGGAGGTAATGTACATTTAAGGGGAGGCAAATGTACAAGTTTTTAATCGGGTAAACTTAAGTGTTAAATCTGGTAGCTTGTATGTCTTGCAAAGATTGGTTTTTGTCTCCTTTTTCTTGTTGTTTCAACTAATTCTTGCAGAAAAGGTTGGAATGAGATGATGTAAAGCCTTGCATTTGCTACATTCAGTATGTAAGTACACTCTCTTGGTTAGGTCTGGTAAGTTTATGATTCGGCCTGGTTGACTATTTAGGTTGGGTAGTGTTATATTTTTGACCGTTAGATCTGGTCAGAATAATAAAGATTTATCTAAAATATTACCGTTGCACTATTTTCGGTAAAAAGAGATATTTATGAAGTATATAAGATTAAAATTTGATATATTTTATCTCCTTTTATTCTTTATTTACTTCCAAATTTAAATCATCTTTATTTTTCACGACTCTGTTTCTACGCAAATATTTTTCAAAACCCTACCTTTCTTATCAACCAGACCCAATTCATTAACTCAACCATGGCTAATCTCAAGTTTGTGGACAAGCATAAGCAAGTTGGTTTCTTGAAGAAGCCAGATCAAAGTGCAGGTTTCGAGCAGATTGTGGATTTCCTAAAAGGTTCTTACATTTGTTATTCATTAACTCATAATCCTACTATTTATCAGTCCCTTGTCAAGCAGTTCTGGAGGTCGGTTACCTCTGAGACTCTTGATGATGGGACACCATGTTTAAGGGCAATCATAGATAAAGATGGTTTTACCATTACTGAAGCCTCAATTAGGGACAGTCTCCAATTGGATGATGCTTTAGGAGAATTTGATTTGTCTAGTGATGATATTTTGGAGGGATTGAATAGCATTGGGTACCCCACAGATGGAAGTTTTACCTTTTGGAAAAGTCATTTTTCACCTCAGTGGAGGTTTTTAGTACATCATTTACTTCAGAGCTTAAGTCCCAAGAGTGGTGGATGGGATCAATTTGGAAGCAGAATTGCTTCTGCATTGGTCTGTTTATCATTTGGAAGGAAATTTAACTTTTCAAAACTAATTTTTGAAGGAATGGTGAAAAATGCTAAGGACCCAAAATTTTTAATGTATCCACGATTTTTGCAAATGATCTTGAATTATGAAACAAAGGATAAAGTGCCTTACATCAGTGTGGCCTTTACTCCCAAACTTTTTGCAAATTTAAAAAGGAGTTTTCAAGGGACAGACAAACCTTTGCTTGCTGCTATGCTTGGTACTAACAATGCAGGTACTTCTGGAGCTGCACAAGTGCACCCTGATGAAGAACAAGACCAAGCATCATCTAGGTCTGCTACACCTACATCTTCTCCAATTCCATCACCTCAACCAGGTACCTCACCATCTGCTGAAAGATTATCTACACCTATCCAACAATCTTCACCTCCACAACCAAATGTTCCAAGTCCTGCAAGGGAAGAGGAACATGATCCCATAACTGTGGAAAATCTTCTTATCATTGTTCCTCAACTACAAAAGAAGATTGCAATTTTGGAAAAGTCTAATGAGGCACTCAGAAAAGCCTATGTGACTTTGGTGAAGAAAGTAAAGAAAATGGGAGTAGCAATGAAGAAAAAGAGTGTTTCTTTTGATGATGAGGAAGGTGAAGCTGAAAATTCTTCCAAACAGGGGAGGAATTTGGAGCAAGGACAGGAAAATATTCTTCAAACACCAGTTCAAGAACCACTTGTTCAAGATAATGTCACCACAATTAGTCCAGAGACACTGGAAGTAGCAGAGACTTTGGCTCAATCAATGGGCAAAATTAAACAGGATAGGAAGAGAAGAAGGTTAATTTTGTCTGTTGAGGAAGAGGTTGAAAAGTTTGGGACAATATCTGATGTAAAGTCTGGTGAAGGAAAGTCTGGTAAAGAACTTAGTTCTGGTAATGAAGAGCAACAATCAGTTGTGGGTGAAACTTCAAAGTCAAAGAAGTCTAAGAACAAAACAAGAGAAGAAATAGCATCTGAGGCTGAAATTGAAAGGATTATGGCACAAGACATTGCTGAAGAAGAAAGACAAAAGATGCTAGATGCAGTTTATGCAAGACAATTGGCTGAAGAATCTGATGAATTTACAAAGTTGCTCAATGTTGATGATGAAGTGAGAGCAAAGTATGAAGAGCTGCTAACTATTGAAGGTTTAACTGCTGATGAACGAGCCAAACAGTTAGCTAACTTCATAAATGCAAGAAATAATGATGGTACATTGGGTGGATTCTTAGAAAAATTCAAGCTTCAGAAGAGATCAAAGATTCCCAAGAAGATGTCTATGGCAGAAAAGAAATATGATATGAAGATGTATCTTAAGAATCAAATGCATCTTTCTTTGGAACAGATGAAAAGGAAGTCATATGAAGAAATACAAGTAGCATATCTCAAGGCATTTAGGAGAGATCAAGGTTACAAAGCTATTGATTATGATGATGTGCAGAAATATTGCTTTCAAAGTAGAAAGGCTAAAGAGACTGAACTGGTCATTGAACCTGATAAGATGATTGATATACAACCTGAAGCTGGTAAGTCAACAGAAGAAGTGCAAGCTGGAGTAATAAAGCCTATTGTGTTTCAAAGAAGAAAAGGTTTGGAAAGAAAAAGTAAATTCAAGAAAGTGGTTGTCGAAGAGGAATTAGATGAAGAACCTTCATCTGAAGGAGCCACAATGGGGACTGTTGAAAGCACAAAGGAACCAACTAAGGTTGTCAAGTATCAACTAATAATGACTGGTGAGAGGGCTGCATATCAAATAATAAGGGAAGATAATTCTGACATTGTTTATATGAATTTTGCTGGAATTTTAAATGATGTGAATAGGGAGGATCTTCAAGAACTTTATCAGTTGGTGAACATTAAATATGGAGATCATCCACCTGAAGATGAATTTGAGAGAGTCTTTTGGGGAAATTTGAAGGTGATGTTTGAGCCACCAACTGAGTCTGATATAGTGTGGAAACTTCCTGAAGAGCAAAACATTGTCAGCTGGAGATATTTTCATACCTGCAAGGTACATTGTGTTTCATTAAAGAATGTTGATATTTATATGCTTGCAGAGGTGGAATATCCTTTATCATCAAGTGTTTGCAAGGAAATGATGAGCAAAAAGTTGTATGCTAGTAAAAAGGATGAAGGATATGAGATGTTATTGGATTTGATTAAGAAGCAGTCTTTGAAGGATGTAGCCTAAGGGTGTTTGAAAGAATTTTCACAAGTTATTAAGTGAGACTATTGGAACTTCTCACTTGGTGGACGTGCTTTGCACTAACACATCAAAAGGTTATCAGTCCACCTTGTCTCATCAACATAAGGACTGGCTAATCCTGAGCAAACGGCTAACAGGTAAAGATTGCTCAAATCCGTTTATGGCTGACAATTTGCAAAAAAATTGTATGGTATTCAACTCACCATATCTAAGATAAGTGAAGAGTTGGCTAGCCCACAAGGTTATGGCTTGTGGTAAAGGCTGTGGAAAACCATAAATGGTAATCAATTCACCATGATGAGGTGCTTTTCCATCAAAGAATTGACTAGTCCAGAAGCAAACGGCTTTTGGTAAAGACTTAACAAATCCGTTGATAAGCTGATGATTTGCTAAAAATCATATGGTTATCAGTGTACCATGGTCTTACACACCAAAACATTTGGCTACTCCAGTAGTGATGGCTATTGGTAAAGAGACATCAAATCCATTAAATTTCAATGATTCACCTCTCACAGGAGTTAACACACCTGGAAGTGATGAGAATAGATATGAAACTTAATATGAATTAATGTACATATAGTCAATATTGCTGCAAAGACCATATCAGAAGAGATTATCAAGATTCAAGCTGCTAGAAAGGATCAAGACCTAAATACAATTCAAAGTGTTCAAGATTCAATCCTCAGAAAGCTTAATCAGAAGAACTTGAAGTTCATGGAGCATGAAGATCAAGTTAGGGGAGGATTGTTGGGAATTATAATACGAATCAAGAAAAGACAACTTAGGTCTGGTAGTTTATCTAAGTTAGGTCTGTTTGTGTTATTAGGTCTGGTAATGTAATGTTAAGTCTGGTAGCATGTTTAAGTCTGGTTGACTTGTAAAGTTAAGTCTGGTCGTGAAGTTAGGAAAGTTTGTTAGAGTTATGTTAGGAAAAGATACAATGCGTGTATGTATCTTTATAGAAGATTTGTGTATATCTTCTGAGTCGGTTAGGGTTTCCTTGTGTTATAAAAGGATCCCTAAAGATTGTTAGTTTGTGTGTGAGTTGTACGAGTTCACTATTGTGATTATCAATATACGAAGTTAGTGATATCTCTGCTTGTGTTCTTAATTGTTCTTGTTAAGATTCCGCATTAACAATAACAATCACCTAGGGTTTCTCACTTAGATTGGTTCGGATTTATCCTAACCATCTACTAGGTATTCAAGACTACTTAGTGATCCATATACAATTAGTGGACCAACACAATTGATCCTTCATTTCGCAATTGCAAAAAAAAAAAAAAAAAAAAAAAAAAAAAAATTGGAGGAGTGACTTAACGGTCCATTTTTACGCGAGATTCAAATTTTGGTACAAGAGTGAAAATTTTGGCCCAAAATTCAAATTTTTTGGCCAAAATTCGAATTTCTCGCGGAATTTTTGGCGTAAAAATTTCTCAAACTCAAATTTTTTCCAGCATCATTCAAATGTCATTTTATGGCATATTTCACACCAAAATCACAAATGAAATTATCGGACTGTACCTTCAACATCACCACGTATAGCCAAAAAGATCCTGATCAAGATTCACAATCAAATGACAATGGCTATATATTGATTATTGATTGTTATCAACTGTGACTACAAGGATGATGATTCATTGTTACTTATTTGAAGTTGAAGTGGAATATCACAGGTGCGTGTACTTAGTATCTTGAAGATATCGCAAATCTGACCCTTTCGCAATTGGTTGAACTCTTTCGCAATTGGTTGAACTTTTTCGCAATTGGTCCCTTTCGCAATTGGTCCCTTTTAGCAGTTGGTTGGATGCATGATTCTTCGAGATCCTTGCTCGATCTTAAACGGCTCACAGAGCATTCGATGATTAAGTCTTGATTTATCTAGTTTTCATAGGTCAAGGGGTGGATGGACGAAGACCTAGTTAACTATCACTTAAAGGAGATACGTTGTAGTACTCAGTGTCACACAAAGATGTGGATAATTCAAGAGATGTTCATATACTATTAAGGAAGGTTGGATGGGTATATGAAATGACCTATGCTTTAAGGAGTTACGTTGTAGTGCTCAGTATAGGTTCTTAGTCATACAACAGTGCAAGTTTAAGTCACAAGTTTGGGTTATTCTACTTGAGATAAAGATGTTGATACTATATTCCCCCGAACGGATTCAGAGCACTCAGGGCACTCATAAAATGAGGTTGTCAGTTTGGGGGAGAGCACTAATTAGGGGAGAGTGAAATGGTCATTATTAAACCCTAATTAGATTTGCTCACACGGTTCGTCTGCAAGTAAAGAAATGAAAGCTGAGAAGATTCTGCAAGCTGAACGAAGTAATGAAGTTTGAAGACTATTCTCTGTGCTTATGGTTTATATTTTACTTGTAGGGAACATTGTAAGCAATTCCCATATGACATCACTTTGGGGAGAGATTGTTAGCTTTAAAGTTTTGTCATATGTGGGAATTGCAATAGCATTTAAAGTACAAGGACTAGTTTAGTCATTAGTGCTAAGTTAGACTTGTATTCATGTAATAAATACCTTCCTAGTCACAACTAGGAAGGTGGGGATTCTCACTTGTTCTTTGGAGGGGTGTGTGTGTTTTAGACTTCTCTCTCTAGAAAACACATACACCTCCGCCAATCTATTAGTAATGCCATGTTTAAACTTTATCACGAGTTTCCCCGACCTCCTGAATGTGTTCTTGGTCCATTACATATTACAAAGTTCATCTCTCTCAGCTGGTTCCGTTGGGTTTGCACCGTGTGACCCTTTTTGAGGTGTATTGCCGGAGCTTGCACGTCAATCCTACTACTCCTTTGTTTCGGGCTTTCTACAAGCTAAGTAAGCAAGGTCATTGGTTTTCTTTTGAAAACAGAGGCGGTCGTGAAAGAAGGGTCTGTTTCCGGAAGATTCTTACCGGCTTGAAAGGTTGGAAATATGAATTTTTTCTGATAGATAGGCGGGCTATTCCTTTTGCTATGCCCTGGAGGCATCATGATTCGGACATATCGGATCCTTTTCCGAAAGAGGAGTTCAATGTTGAAGATGCCGATCGATTGTCCAAGACTGTGATCGATCTTATCCAAATTCCTCGAGGCTTTCTTTACGTCGTTGGGCTTACCTCTCATTGGGACCATCCTGACTACCGGGCGACCCTTAGGGATGCTGAGGGGAAGGGTATAGCTTTACAGCCTTTGCCTTTTATTTTGCCTCCGTCTTTCTTTTCTTTCTGTGTTGATGCATTTGTGCTTATTTATTTCTAACTATCTTGTGTTCTTACTTTCCGCAGCTATAACGATGTCTGAATACTTGAAAAAGCCAAAAATCCGAAAGGATGCGTCGATGGTTAAAGGGGATCAGTTCCGTGAGGGTCAGTCCCACGAGCTGCATGTGACCACTCCGGCCACTTCCAATACTGAAATTCTGAAGAAAACTGCCGAACAGAGGTCGGTTGAGGTGGCCAATGAAGCAGTTCTAGAGGCCAAGCGAAGAAAACAGGAGCAAGTCGCCACCCGGCAAGCACTCCAATCTCAGCAGGGGGAAACGGGGAGCAAGACCAGTGATGTGCGTGTGTATTGCTCTAATTTTTATAACCACGGCAGCGGCTCCAAAGACTTGGTGTGCGCGTGTTGTGTCGTTGTGGTTTTAGCAGTATTCAAGTTTTAAATTTATATTTAGCCGACTTATCAATAACACACACTTTAACGAGCAGTGTACCCGGTCAGTATGAATATAATGGTAAGTAGAGTGTCGATCACTAAGAGTGGAACGTATTACCTAGTTATTCTAATCTGTATTTTAATATCTTAAGTTAGCTATACAACCTAATCTAACGCAAGGGGGTTTCAGCCTGAGAGACTGGCACGGTTTGGTTATGATTAAATAATAAACTAAACTAATAAGCACGAATCAGCGATTAGCACACACGTACACAGATAAATACTTGAGACAATAAGAAGACCTGTCCTGATAGTTAAGTAGCTTGTCACTTGTTTTATTGCTAGTTTTATATGAAGTGTATGTAATTAACCCTTTCTCGTTGGCTCTAATCTTATCGGCGAGTAAACCCTTAATGATTACTTATGTCTATCCTAATTACCCTTTCTTCCTACTTTTCTACAGACGATAGAATGCATAGGCGATAAAATAAATAGGCGAGGACAGAGGCATGGCGACCCGATCAATGCTCAGCTAGACACAGAGGTTATCAATGCACTAATAAACGTCACCAAAGACATCAACATATAAGCTTTAATTAATGGGAAAGCAATTTTAAGGGGAGTTGAAGTGCATGATTAAATCAATGACACAAGCCCATCAATCCTGATAAATTAAAGTGTACTAATACAATAAAACAAAACTACTTAATGAATTGAATACATGCAGGACCTTCTTACAGCTCTTGTATCTTCGTTCAAGGTGTGTCTTGTGCTGCTACTTCGTCTGAATTCGGCCTAGGGTTTTGTGGTCTTCGGTCTTCTTCTGTTTTTAGCCTCTCGAAATTCGTCTGGCCTTGGGGTATTTATAGTTTCTGTATGAGGGTAAGATGCGGCGCATTGAATAAGTAGATGCGGCGCATTGACTTAACTTCGCGTGGGGTCCAAGATTAATATATTCAGGAATATTCGTACACCGCCAGAAGATGCGGCGTAACTCCATTCTTGTATGCGGCGCATGTCCTTTGCCGTCTTGGATAATATCTTGTGAAATCTTGATAGTGATGCGCCGTATATAATAAGTAGGATGCGGCGTATCTGGAGCAGAATGATCTTGATCTTGTACATTTCAGTAGACTCTTAACTTCTTGCTTGTTTTGCTCCATAATTAGTCCAAAATCGCCAAGTTTCACATAATACTTGTTTTTACCTGAGAATTACAAAAGTAAACATTAACGTATCGATTCTCACAGATAATATAATAAAACAAGTCAAATAAATAGGATAAATGATGGTAATAAAATGTACTTATTTGAGTTCATCAAATATCCCCCCACTTGAACTTTACTTGTCCCCAAGTAAACCTTAGAATTAATCTTATGAAAATGTATCCTAAAAGATGTTAGGATTTATTTTTATATTTAAGCATGTATTCGTTTTGTCATAATCACACAACCAAACACTTAACGAATTAGAAATAAAATAAAATATTTTGATAAAAGCAAATCTAATCGTTTAACTGTCCAGTCGTGACAAATATTCTATCATAAGCTTGGCAAGTATACGCATCTCCCCCACTAAAGCCAAGGAATAACAACTCTAAAACGGTAAAAAAGGTTTGTAGGTTAAGGGTTAATCATTCTTCTTAATCTCTATCGATCTCAAATTCCAGAAAAGACGACAAAATCACAAATACATGATCGAATCCACGAACACGATACTTGCAATTGCTCAAATCCTTAACTCGAATAGGCTAAAGATAGGACCAAGTAATCTTTACCAATAATATTATATCAAAAAGGGCGACAAAATCATAAATACATAGCCGAATCCACGACTACGATACTTAAGATTGCTCAAATCCCTAATCTCAATAAATCAAAGGTTTGGATAAAGAAATGATATAGGGTATGGATAATATTTGGGATACAAATTGGTGTAGAATGAAAAATAAACAAAACAGATAAATTAAAATCCTAAGTGTGGTAAATTGCTATCCCAACCATCCCATGAATAAGACTCATATCATTGAATAACTCACGCTTTAACACTTGAAACACACGCTTTAGGTAGACACGAATTATACTCAACAAGATCTCAATCAAAGAATAACCTTAGTTGGCGTTCCCATAACGGCCAACTCCCATTCAATCCATAAATATAATATACAACAAATAATGGTGATATCGATCACTTAATACAAAACTTTACATAAGTTGTTTAAAACAAACATCCAACTTTTCCTTTTTCTTTTTCTTTTCTATTTTTTTCGATTTTTTTTTTTTTTTTTTTTTTTAAACATCAACATATACATAGATGTGTAAAATTTCACCACATCACTATAACGATAACTCTGGATAATTTTTCCATACTTTTCATGACTTAAGAAATAACGGTAATAGTGAAAGTAGTAAACACACGAAAAACAAGACTCAAAGATATACAATATTTACTTTCACTCCAATTGCATTGTGCAATTTCCTGACCTAACCAAAGATAATGAATTACGCACGCGAACACAGGTAATGTAAGGAAACACACTTTGCCTAAAGCAATTAACCAACCACGGATTTTAATCTACAGGGTAGGCTAAGGTGTAAGGGTGTAACGAAACATTATAACAAAGGTGTAAGAAACGAAAGGAATGGCTCTGAGTGTTTTTCTAGGGGTATCTTACTCTAAAAGTGAGAGTAACAAAAGGTTTATACGGGGGTTAACTAACCAGTGTTTTTCTACATGGTAGGCTAAGGTGTAAGGGTGTAACGAAACATTATAACAAAGGTGTAAGAAACGAAAGGAATGGCTCTGAGTGTTTTTCTAGGGGTATCTTACTCTAAAAGTGAGAGTAACAAAAGGTTTATACGGGGGTTAACTAACCAGTGTAGTTAGTTAATAACACATAACATATAAAGGCTATTTGTGTGTAATCCTAGAAATTTACCAATTTAGAAAAGTCATTCCAATTATAATAATAATGCTTATTATGGTGGTCTTGAATAGTATACAAGCCAAGTTCTAAAGTTTACAAGTCACCGGCACACTCATAGATTTGTGAATTTTTGAAAAGTTCACAATTTTTGAAATAACGTCATGTGTGCAGCTATGTAATTTAGACTTTAAACAAAAACATGCTAAAAAATTTTAAATTTTGATATATTAAGTGCATTTTAAGCATATTTTGAAAAAGTTTAGGACAAGTAAGTGTTATAATTCTCCAATCCCCCCACTTAAGTTAAAAAACGTCCTCGTTGTTTGTAACAAAGATTAAAAACTGGAAAATAAAAGAATTAGAACAGAAAAACTCCCCTGAGATTTGCTCGGTATGATCCTCCATTACTTGTATAAGAGCAAAAATCAACTTCCTTGTGGATGAGAACGTTTAAGCTTCATAATTGATGTATCCACAGGAAATGCAGGAATCTATAATACCATCAAGACTTTAACACACCTGAGTTAAGAAGGTTCAAACTTGCATAATACATTAGTAGTTAGTAAAAATAAAACATAAAAAATTAAAATGAAAATCATCAGGTCAGTCGATACGCCGTATCTTATGGAAGAAGATACACCGTATCGAGCCTGGAATAAGTACGAATCAGAATAGAAGATGCGTCGCATCCTTAACTAGGGATGCGCCGCATTAAAATACTGACAGAAAGTTTTAAAGTCAAAAATAAAAATGCATAAAATAAAGTAAGATATGACCAGTGCAGGAGATGCGTCGCATCTCAGGATTGAGATGCGCCGTATCTTCTGCGGCCTGACTGACTCGACACAGAACAGAATAGTAAAAAAATTTCGGGTTGTCTCCCGGTCAGCACTTGTCTTTATTCCAGAGTCTTCAAGTTAGACTCACGTTCAGCTCCTTATTTAGATCTTGTTACGAGCCATCCTTCTTCTTTCATCCGAAAGATGTTCCCGTATAGCTCCGCAACATTTTCTTCCGTACGACTTAATCTAATAAAAAAATTTGTCTTTATCGCAACATATTCTTCATCAGGTCCCAAAGAATATTTGATGATTTTAAATTTTTCAAAAATAATCATGTGTGGCTTATTATAAGGGATCCCAAGTAGTTGACATTTTCTTTTGGTGAATTCTTCATCGTCTTTATCAACAAACTTAAAATAAGGATCCTTATTCAAATAGTCATCAAGTTCATCAATCAACTCTTCTCGCGACTCATCGTTATTAGCAGAGGGATCATAATTAACCACGTTAAAGGACTGATAATAATCTTGAATCTCATCCCACTCATTTTTCAATTCCCATTGCAAGCGTCGACTAAGCTTTGTGTAATCATCAAATTGTCCATGCACCCATTCCCAGAAAGTAGTGTCCGATGCTCCCTTAAGTTCTTTTAGGTAGTTGATTCTACCTTTTTCTTGTAAAGCCTCTGCTTTACGAGGGCAGTCTTCAACTTTTTCATACCAATCGTCGTCTTCAAAGTACACATCGTTTCCAACCCGTTTCATTCCAATTATACTTCCCCCATTACAGGTTCCATCACTCTTATAATCACAGGTTGGCCATACACTACTTCCATCCTTGAAACAGAAAGGTGTACAAGTGTGATTAATGTGCTCAAATTCCCATGGTTTATCCCGAACCCATGGTATTTGGTCATTCCATTCGTAGTACCAGGTGTTTTTGAAATCATCATAAGTCTTGAATCCTGGTAGATCTCCAGTAAGCACATCAGCGTCGATTTGAAGAAGGTAATTAAATTCTTTGAATTGTTTGCACAAAGGTGTCTCATAATTGAACACATCAATGTCTATCCTGAATAATTCTTCAATCCCTTCCTTGATTATTGAATTGTCATCTGACGATCCATTGTTGCTCTCTACTTCCTCATCTTCCCCTCTCATCCAATATACCCATAACACATCTTTAGTAGCTCGGTCCATGTTCTTATGGTTATTGAACTTACTAGCTAACCAATTTGAAAAATCAACATTACTAGGATCGTGGTTAACGTCAAAGCTAGTGTTACCAATCATGTTCCTTCTGATTTCCATGAACTCATTAAATTGTCCTTTAAAACTTCGTGTCAACCATGAGGTCACAATCCGTCTGACTTCATTCCTAGGAGCAAATTTTGGATCACCGTATTTAAGTTCAAGCCACTCTTCCAAAGTGATATCCATCAACCTTACCAACTTTCCATGAAATAGTATCTCCGATTCAGCATACATTCTTTCGTTATCCAGATAGCTCTTATCAAATCCCCAATACTGTTCGGAATAAGGCATATAAGAAGTTTGTAAAGGTTGGACTTCATAGCTTTCGTTGCTCGATTTGTTGACTATATTTGCTGAGTTCATGTATTCAATTTGGAATTTCCCATCTTTTTCTTCGATAGTAGTCCAAGTTAATCCTTTAGATTCAATGATGGGCCATAAGAGTAACAATTCATCTTCAGTGTAGCTCATTAGTAAATCATAAGAGAATATCCCATCTTCAATATTGCATAAGCGTTTGAATTCCTTATAAGTAGCTTCAAGAGGGGTCTCCCAAGAGAATAAATCGGCATCAATCATGAGCACATTGAAGTTGACATCATCAAAAACTTCCACTTCGAATGAATCCGAAAGCAAGAGTTCCTTAGCAAGATATCCGTTCACGGACATATCTTCCATAGCAAAACCTGTCATCATAGGTAAAATCGTAAGTAGGATTTGTTCGCTAGAAGAGAGATTAATGAATTTAGAAACGGATATAAGAATAAAAATAACTGATATCTGCAGATGATGCGTCGTATCCAAAAATTTGGATACGCCGTATCTTATAATCGTTAAAATTTAATCAGACTTTTATTCAGAAAATAGATACGCCGCTTATAAATTTAGAATGCGCCGTATCAGTTTTAATTATCAAAAATCAACGTATATTTATTAAAATTAAATGCGTCGTATTAACAAAAGTTAATGCGCCGTATTTTCGTTACGTTTCAAAATACAAGATTTTTGATTCAGAAGATGCGCCGTATCGATAAAAATCGATGCGTCGTATCTGTTTAATAATTCGAAAACTGTTTTTAATTAAAATAATAAATACGCCGTATCTGTTAAAACAGATGCGCCGTATGGCGTTAACGTTTAGAAAAATTTCTTATTAAAATCGGTCGTATCGAATTTATTAAACGCGTTGTATTTTATAAAAATTAAACGCAATACGCCGTATCTGAGAAATCAGATGCGCCGTATCGTTTGAATTAGCACAGTACAACGATAGCAAAATACAGAAAAACAGAAAAATAAAAACAAACGAAAATAAAAACACACAAAAACAGAAAATATGCAAATAATACAATGAATGCAATTTAACTAATATACAACGGAGTTAGTGGTTAGAATAAAAAAAATTAAAACCTAATTAAAATACTAATCAAATTAACAGATAATAACAATTCACTCCCCGGCAACGGCGCCAAAAACTTGATGTGCGTGTGTATTGCTCTAATTTTTATAACCACGGCAGCGGCTCCAAAGACTTGGTGCGCGCGTGTTGTGTCGTTGTGGTTTTAGCAGTATTCAAGTTTTAAATTTATATTTAGCCGACTTATCAATAACACACACTTTAACGAGTAGTGTACCCGGTCAGTATGAATATAATGGTAAGTAGAGTGTCGATCACTAAGAGTGGAACGTATTACCTAGTTATTCTAATTAGTATTTTAATATCTTAAGTTAGCTATACAACCTAATCTAACGCAAGGGGGTTTCAGCCTGAGAGACTGGCACGGTTTGGTTATGATTAAATAATAAACTAAACTAATAAGCACGAATCAGCGATTAGCACACACGTACACAGATAAATACTTGAGACAATAAGAAGACCTGTCCTGATAGTTAAGTAGCTTGTCACTTGTTTTATTGCTAGTTTTATATGAAGTGTATGTAATTAACCCTTTCTCGTTGGCTCTAATCTTATCGGCGAGTAAACCCTTAATGATTACTTATGTCTATCCTACTTACCCTTTCTTCCTACTTTTCTACAGACGATAGAATGCATAGGCGATAAAATAAATAGGCGAGGACAGAGGCATGGCGACCCGATCAATGCTCAGCTAGACACAGAGGTTATCAATGCACTAATAAAAGTCACCAAAGACATCAACATATAAACTTTAATTAATGGAAAAGCAATTTTAAGGGGAGTTGAAGTGCATGATTAAATCAATGACACAAGCCCATCAATCCTGATAAATTAAAGTGTACTAATACAATAAAACAAAACTACTTAATGAATTGAATACATGCAAGACCTTTTTACAGCTCTTGTATCTTCGTTCAAGGTGTGTCTTGTGCTGCTACTTCGTCTGAATTCGGCCTAGGGTTTTGTGGTCTTCGGTCTTCTTCTGTTTTTAGCCTCTCGAAATTCGTCTGGCCTTGGGGTATTTATAGTTTTTGTATGAGGGTAAGATGCGGCGCATTGAATAAGTAGATGTGGCGCATTGACTTAACTTCGCCTGGGGTCCAAGATTAATATATTCAGGAATATTCGTACACCGCCAGAAGATGCGGCGTAACTCCATTCTTGTATGCGGCGCATGTCCTTTGCCGTCTTGGATAATATCTTGTGAAATCTTGATAGTGATGCGCCGTATATAATAAGTAGGATGCAGCGTATCTGGAGCAGAATGATCTTGATCTTGTACATTTCAGTAGACTCTTAACTTCTTGCTTGTTTTGCTCCATAATTAGTCCAAAATCGCCAAGTTTCACATAATACTTGTTTTTACCTGAGAATTACAAAAGTAAACATTAACGTATCGATTCTCACAGATAATATAATAAAACAAGTCAAATAAATAGGATAAATGATGGTAATAAAATGTACTTATTTGAGTTCATCAACCAAATTTCGCGTCGAGCATGGAGAAGGGGAAGTGGTGTAGTTCGTCCGGTCAAGCGAACTAGGACCAACGAAGATGTCGATGTGGTGGACCTAGATTCTTCGGAGCAGGCTTTTCCTGCTCCCAGGCCCATCCGGTCATTATGTCCGGAGGTGACGAGGAAGCAACCGGAGGGCGATGAGGATATTGGCGTGAGCTTCACGTCCGGGGCTACTGGCACCGGTAAGCCACTCATACACTCATATATTTTCCCTCTCCTTTCTTTTTTTTTATATATATTTGTGATAGTAACTGCCGTGTTGCCCATTCGTTTTTAGGAGATTCCTCCGGTGCTGGTTCTGGCCGTGGGAAGGAAAAGGTTGGTGAGGATGATCCTGAAGCTTTGTTTGTACCGGCTTGGAAGGTCAGGAAGGACGACCGTGTGACCAGTTGGAAAGTCTGTCGGGACTTAATGTTGAATCTGCCTACTCCTCAGGAGGAGTCCTATCTTGAGAGCTTGGGTGATGCGGAGGCCGCTCAGAGGGCCTGGAAGTTGCTGGGCAAGGGAGCCACAGCTCAATCGGACCTCCTGTTCCGGTTTGAGACCCTCCTTAATGAACATAGCGAGTTATATCGGGCACATCAACAATGTGCAAATGTTGGGAAGGAGGGGGAAGAGCTTAAACAGTTGAGGACTGAGCATTCTAATTGTATGGTAAAGGAGTCGGAGTTGATGGGTTGCGTCTCGGAGTTAGAGCAGTTGGTGGAGGAGGAGAGAAAGGTTGCTGCGGAACAGATCAGTGCTCTGGAAGCTGAGTTGGGTACGTTCAAAGCCAAGTTATGTGAGGAGGAGAAGGAGAACTCAGCGCTTCATCTAAAGAAGAAAGATCTGACCGCCCGAGTGGGTCGAACGGAGATGGAACGGTTTAAGGTAGTGAAGGATGTTGATGTGCGTGTCGTTGTGTTCAAGTTTTAAAATTTATAAACACGATTTATCCAATTCTCTAATCACACATACGAGCAAGTATACTCGTCCGTGGTAGTAAAGGTGGGTAAGTCGAGATCGTCCCAAGGGAATTGGGGTTGAGGTTTAGTAAATAAGTTTTAGCAAAATGGAGTGTCAATCCAATTTGAAGCAAATTCTAAAAACAAACAAGCAAGGTTCAATCAATCAAAAACTAATATACTTGTGTGTAGTTTCCATGACAATTGTTTAGAGTAACCAATCAAGTTGGGTGTTACTTGTAATGATGCACAACTTAAAATGAATGATTCACAATCAATGGTTTTTGTCATGAGAAATCATATCTAAGAATTCAATCTCCTAGTTAACTCCTTTCGGCCATTATTAACTATTACGATAATTCTATTAAGTCCTTTTTGTTGTTTGAAAGCATGTCTTATCTCAAGAATTCCTACGAATCCTTTCGGCCTTTTTCGTGATGAAATCGTTTCCAAATCCATTTTAATGAGTAAAGGTGTTGCTTGTCACACACCACAATCCATACTAATTCGTGCACTAACTTTTTGGAATAAAAACATAAAGAAAACTCCTTTCGGCCTTGTGAATCTTTGAAAATGTTTTTACCAACCAATTAAGCAAGATTAGATTTTATCTCAACAAACTCATAAAACAAGATATGTTTTCATGCATCACTATGATAAGATTACTCCAACAATTGTCACATCATCCACACACAAGTATAACTAAATTACTCCATAACAATCATAACCAAACACAAATAATTAACCAAACTTTCATTCATCATATAGTAAAAGTAAAAGTAGTTCATGATAACTCAACAAGAAATACCTATCAAGGAATTACAAGAACTAGAATTGTGGAACTATAGCAATCCACACTCCTCCAATCGCCTATTATCACAAGTAAACAACTCCACACACGGACGCAACTCTTGAGACTCGAACTCAAGATCTCCTGGACGTTTTTACAGCAACTACAAGCTTTTGGGCAATAATAATAATAGTGGTGTAGCTTTCTTAGGTTATGTCACTTCCCCAAAAGAACTATAGGTGATGTAAAATATAAATTAACAATTAATATTATAAACGCAGCGGAACAACATCACCATACAAGGATCTATATAGCCATATGATCAATCTAAATTAAAAACAAATTAAACAAACATGTTTTATACCTTTGTAGCATGATCGGTAGAATCGTATGGTCACCATCACCAATAAACACGAACCAAGTATGAAACCAAGTGATCAAAGGAGATCACCTCTATGCTTGATCCACACTACACGTCATCGATCACCACCCGATGCTAGTCTAAACCCCCGTAACACGCGATCTAGCCTTGAACTACATTAGAATAAGGTTAGATGAGATCTAAAACCACAAACCCTAATATGGGTGTGTTTTATTTCGTGGTTATTGAGGAGAGGAAGAGGAGAGAAAGTTGGTTAGTTATTAATTTAATAATCCATCTCCTTAATGACAAATCAATTAGGAGATAATCAAGGAAAAGTTACACTTAACCCCTTGATCTTTCTCTCTTGTTCTCTTAACCATGGCCGGCCTTATGGAGCTTCAAATGGGCTTGCCCATTTGTTGGTCCAATCCAATAAACTAAGTACTAGCTTAGTTATTAGTAGCCCGTTATCGATCCCAAGTTACGTAGTCGTTTATATATTGTAAATACGATAAATACAATCTATAAAATGGTGTCTCTGTGTATAAGTGTGTGACCCCATAGGCTCACATATGTCTAGCCATATAATTAGTAATTATGAAACGAGCATACTCCAACAGCTCCCACTTGCGACGTCATAATAATCAAGTAATTATACAAGCAATGGTTAGCGTCTAGCAACACGCCAATGCCCCTAGAAATATGTGAGGTTAGTTTCTTAAACGTCTCATTTTAGATGGTTTATATGTCATCTATCCTTTTGTTACAGATACCGTGTTGAACATTAGACATGGATCAAATGTCATTCTAATAGTTCAACTATTATGTTTCTCGATATAGATATTGAACAAGATTACCAAGTGAATTAAGATTCATCTTAATCTCATTTGGGTACGGCCATACAAACATCTGTTCAATTCATCAAGGGGCCCAATAGTATCTAACTCCAAAACAAGTGGAGGAACAAATCCTATTTTGACTACACGTGTCATTCACATGCTTCATATCACTCCTGATAATGGCTTTTATAACTACCTTATTCAGGATAGCGTTTAACCATATCAAGGAATAAAATTCCACACGTGCAAGACCTGCTTGCATCTCAAGTCTAAGGATAAGAGACATAACCTCTTGCGAGATTCACTATTGACGACGATCCATGTAGTAAATACTCGTAGGTTGGGTCAATCCAATGTTCATCCCAATGAACAACATGTGAGTGTGGCAAATAAATCACCAACACGCTCACATTTGTCTTAATTTGATGATACTCCCGTATCGTCAACCAACAATGGATAATTTTAGAATAAATAAATTATTCATGGATTAAACATGCAAATATAGAACACAGTAGTATAAATGAAGACGATCATACTCGGTATATCAATTCATTGTATAATACGACTGCTTACAGTTCCATTATCCAAATACTAAAAACAGATATGCATAAGACTACTCATAGGTCGAGATCCGATCTTCCCACCATGATCGAATCATGTTGTACAAGACAACAAGTAGTCATCTGAGTAAACTTTGAGAATACTTGTTTCAAAACTCATGAAAGGTTTGAATGATGATTGTCCTTTGTATGTGCACATTCAAGTACAAGACGAGTATCGCAACAATACATTCCATAGGGTGTTTGAAGCCAGCAAAACACCTACTTTAGATAGTCATCTGAATAGTTTCTCAAACTATAAAGTATTCTTATTCTTTTAATGTATAACGCATTAATGCTCTCAGTCGAGCACATCTAGTCAGCAATGTCATCATTCATGATGACATCCTACCATGACTAGGGTTGAGTATTATCTCAGTTAAATAAGCATCAGCGTATGCAAACAAAACAGAGCTCCTCAATTATCCGCAAACGTTTGAACATATCTTTGGTCCTATGTAGGTCCAATATAATGTTCGTTTAACAATTATCTAATGACTTTCACTTAGATATTGGTTGTTATCAACTCATCTTGCATTCATGCAAATGATAAATATATAGTCCAATACTTAATATGACTTACATGATGAATCCTTCAGTCAAACTTAAGATTTCCAATCATGTGTTCAATCTCATCAAGTAAGATTGATCATTGAGACTCCCCTCAATAACGTGTCATATTGTGTTTAGACTTAATAACCGCTTATGTTTATTCTAATAAACATATATATAACAAGGTTATATGTTTTATTTTATAAATCTCTCAAGAGAAACTTCATTCCAAGCTAAGGATTAAAGTCTAGCTTAGGTGGAATATTGTTTCTAATATGTCAATGACATATGAGATTTAAGAAAATAAATAAAATGCTCCAACTTGCTCTCAGTGTACTTAGGAGTAATCTTATTAATCAAAATCAAGTTAATGATTTTATGATTAACACAAGATCTCTGCTCCTAGATGCATGATCTAATCCACACATGAATTCTTTTATCTTGTATACTTAATAAAGATTACATGGATTCATAAACCCTTTTGATTACTCATCGTCCTCGCAAAGGTAATCAACAAGAAAAGTGTCTTGATATCCTATTGTCATATTTCATATACATGAAATCAGGTATGATAATTAATCGTCTTTATACATTTAATGTTTGTAGCTAGGAAGATTTAATCATAGTCAATTTATTGAGTACGAGTAAACTCCATTTACTACACGTGCATTAAATGTGTGTACAAGTTTGTCCTTTTGAGTCTTCTCATCAAGAAACTCATTCTTAACCTCACAGTCTAACTGATTAGTAAGAGATCAATCAAACTCCACGAGTGATTGTCTTTCAAGGACTGCATCTTAACATTCATAGTTTTGAGCTACTCATCAGATACAATATCTGATAATGCATCTCAGTAGTTAGCAGGTTCACCATGATCCTCTAACTTATGTCCCTCAGCATTGATATAAAAACTATATCATTCAGGTGCAAGAGGTATCCTTGTGGATTTATGAATGAGAGATATCAATCTATGGTTTAACATATCCATGTTCAACCTTAGTATGACATTAGCAAGTGTACTCAGAAGGTTGTGTATTTAGTTCTTGAACAACTTCAAGGTCTAAAGGTACTCCCACTTGCTTTTGTATGTACAGACTAATCTCTAGATACTAAGCATCTTGAGTAACAATAAATTGTTTTCAAGTGGGACATCCAAAATACACCGTTAGTTCTTGACTCTAGTTTGTTAATTACTTACTCTTAAGTAGTTAAAAAAATTCAGAACTTCAATTAAGACATAATGAGATTCATCCCATGCCATAATACAATGGTGTCTTAAATTCCTTCTGGGTTGGAATCATATTGAGTGTACACATGGCACATCCAATTTCTAACCTTGATAGCTTTGGAGGTAAAACAGTTTAAGTTATCAAAGATCAAACAATATCAATAGTGTTTGATTTTCCATGATGGAAATACCATAAAGTTGTGGTATTCCATGAGGACTGATGTTGTGAGACTATCACACAACTCATTAGATGAACTTATACTTTTGGGCTTACATATCTACCAACCAAGTCAAACCAGATGGAATCAATAGTAATTTTAGCCTATTGCATACTTTACTTCATGTGTATGTTTTGACTAGAAAACATAAACATTTAATATTATACGTCGTAAGTGTACATGTCCTAACAAGAAGACATAACAAATCAACGACTTACTTTACGTTATAAGTCTTTCAAGAATTAACGGAATTGATGTTTGTGTCTTTACAAGAGACCTAAACATATTCAACTAAAGTAATTGCGAGCGCCGACTCTTGGCCTCAATAGTATATTCAAGTTAATTTTGTACTTCATGATTATGAGTTTTGATGCGTGCGATGTGTCGTTGCGGTTTAGCAGTTTTAATGCCTACTCAAGTTTTAAATTTATATTTAGCCGACTTATCAATAACACACACACTTAACGAGCAGTGTACCCGGTCAGTATGAATATAATGGTAAGTAGAGTGTCGATCACTAAGAGTGGAACGTATTATCTAGTTATTCTAATCAGTATTTTAATATATTAAGTTAGCTATACAATCTAATCTAACGCAAGGGGGTTCAGCCTGAGAGACTGGCACGATTTGGTTGCAATTAAATAATAAACTAAACCAATAGGCACGAATCAGCAAGTAGCACACACGTACACAGATAAATACTTGAGACAATAAGAGGGTTGTCCTTATGATAAGTAGTTTGTCACTTGTTTTATTGCTAGTGTTATATGAAGTGTATAGATCGATGCAACGCACCGAGATTAAGTCCTTTCTCGTTGGTTCTAATCTTATCGGCGAGTAAACCCTTAATGATTACTTATGACTATCCTATTTATCTTTCTCCTACTTTTCTACAGACCATAGAATGCATAGGCGATCTAATAAATAGGCGAGGGCAGAGGCATGGCGACCCGATCAACGCTCAGCTAGACACAGAGGTTATCAATGCACTAATAAAAGTCACCAATGACATCAACATATAAACTTTAATTAATGAGAAAGCAGTTTAAGGGAGTGCAATCTTTCCGTTGTCACATTACACAAGCCACCAATCTTGATGAATTAAAGTTTACTAACACAATAAAACAAAACTACTTAATGAATTAAACACATGCAGCACCTTCTTACAGCTCTTGTATCTTTGATTTGAGTGTGTCTTGTGCTGCTGCCTTGACTGAATTCGTCCTAGGTTTCTGGTCTTCGGTCTTCTGTTAAAACTTCGGAACTCTTAATTCGTCTGGTCTTTGGGGTATTTATAGTTTCTGTCTGAGGGTAGGATGCGGCGCATCTAGTAAGTAGATGCGGCGCATTTACTTAACTTCGCGTGGGGTCCAAGATTATAATATTCAGTAATATTCGTACACCGCCAGAAGATGCGGCGTAACTCCATTTATAGATGCGGCGCATGTCCTCTTGTATCTTGGATCGTATCTGGTGAAATATTGATAGTGATGCGGCGCATGTCATAAGTGAGATGCGGCGCATCTGGAGCAGATTAGTCTTGATCTTGTACATTTCAGTAGACTCTTAACTTCTTGCATGTTTTGTCACAACCCGTAATTTCAGGTCACTTTCCTAACCTCGACAAATCACCATTCATGTCCATCATTCATCATTCATTTCAGCGTAACCGGTTTGGTTTAGCTGCAAAATTTATGCATCATCAGTAGGATCATTGCATACGGACTAGTAATAGTCTGCATATCATCATATTTACATTTTCATACTATTCCACTCGTAGGTTTATCAAATTAATATTTTTGTTACATTTGACGTTTTACGTATAATTACTTTTAATTAAAACGTTAACGCGCGATCGATAAATGTGACTAACACGTCCGACAATCCCCACGATGGTCCCGATATATTTTTATACTCATTTTAACATCAAGAAAATTATAAAATTCATTTACCCGGTATTTTGCGAATTTATTTAATTTATATCGTTCATTTAATATAATTACGACGGTTTACGTAAAAACTAAACAATAATTACCCGAACACCCAATATTTGTACCTAACATATTTTTGTAATTTTTATGACTTCGTCAAGTCCCGACTAACTCCGTTAAATTTTATTTCTAGCAAACGCGGTACCCGGTTACACCTAAAACTAACTAAATTAAACACAATTAAACACATGTAAATTACCACAAGGTTTAATCATGAGGCCCCCCCCCCTTGGCTCCTTGTGCGCCGGCCTCACCCTCCCCAAAACACCCCACTAGTTGCTAACATCCTATCACAATTAATATCCACTAAAACTTGTCCAATATATATATTAAACTACCACATTTTCATCTCATTTCACATAATCACCAAGTAAATATCAAGATTTTCTCCCTCCCTCCCCCTCTCTTGTGTTCGGCATCACCAAGGAAAGAAGAAAGAAACATCAAACTTTGCAAGATCCATCCATAAACTAGTTCCATTAGTAATCCTTTTAGGGTTTTGAAATAAAAACTCAAGGGTTTCTTAGGTTTTCATCCTCATTTGCTCACTAATCTTTCAAGTAAGTTGTCAAAACCCATTTTTATAATTTTACCAAGTTTATATGATGTTCATAACATTTGCATGCAAGATCTATAAGTATATGTTAGCTATACCACTCTTTTTTTTAAACCTTTTGCAACTTATGAGCCCTAGATGTGTTTTATACTTAGATCCATGTTAGATCTACATGGATGATGATGTTTTTAGGCCCTTGACACTTTAAAAAGATGTATGATAAGTTTTAGAAAGATTGGTTGTTGTTTGTGACATTTTTGGACAAGTTACTAACTAGAAAATCAAGTTTTAACAAGTAAATACAACTTGCTGTCCTTAAAAGTGAAACGTGGGAAAATCAGTAGGTGTGAGATAATTTTTGGCCAAATATTTAGAAAATACATTCCGAGACGAAGCCGTGGCCGGAAACGGGGATAAAATCGAGTTAATAACGAAGGAGATATGATTTTTCAAAGTTTAACGACGAAAACTATAATTTTCAGAAAATAGTGTGCTGTTGGCCGAACTTTCAGGAGCAAAACGAGTCGTTAACCGTGATCTAGATGAGCCGAGACATTGAAAATATAGTAGTACATATTTATACGAACCCACGGATATAAAGAACGGCGAAAATGAGCTAATAACGAACAAGATACACGCGTTTAAACATCGATAATATACATTTTATTTTGACAGCTTTTTAACTAGAAAATGTTTACAAACTAGAAAATGTATTTTTCACATAACGACTATGGAAAACCGTAATCCTTACCCGTTGGAACACGTACGATCAAAGACTTATTAACACGACTATCATATTACATTTCATGTTTTCAAAACGCCGATACTAACACGAACGATTTATACACTTTATTACATGACTAGTTTTGACGAAACAAGTTAACATATTTATACCAAGTTTTGGAGAAACTTTACATATTAACGATAACTATATTTTCAAAGTACGAGTGGTATAGGTTACATATACATGTACATGCACTACATTGCCTCATAATCTAAGTAGATTATGCATATTCATTTTAGGTAGCGGCTAGTGTTCGCGCCTTGTTATTGCCAAGTATTCCAAGTGTTCCAGTATTTCAATTATTCCCAGTATTCCGATTTCATAGCATTGTTGTATCATCACTTCAGGTGAGTTTTCATAGCCCCGTATACATTTTATTATTGTTTTCAAATCCCACGGGGGAGAATACATTGCAACTGTTTTCCATACGAGCCAAAGTATCAGACTTCCTGTACATAGATTAAGTTACCTTGTTGCCAATTGAAAGTCCCCATATAATCATGAACCGTTAATTATGTTTAAGCGAGAGTGAGTGGATAGATCTATCGAGGGTGACGCCTCCATCCGTGTTGGCTTGACCAACAACCGATAGCGGATGCATTTCATGTCTTTTCATTTGAGTGTCTGGCAAAACACTCCCAGGGGCTCCAAAGAATTCAGTCACAGCGTCGGGGTCATGAGCTTAAGGCTATTGTACAATCATTTTTATGTGACTTATGTCATACACTTTATACTTGTGGCTATCGTATAACTTCATTTTATTAAACCTATGAACTCTCACCAACTTTATGTTGACCGTTTTTAGCAATGTATTTTCAGGTTATTAGCTATCATGTGGGCATGCATTGGACCATCTTGGAGTCGCGGGGTCGACTTGCATCACTTATTTTCATGCACTTATGTAACCGTTTGATCTACTATGGTTTCGTTTTTAAACTTGCAACATCATTTGGGACCTATGTTTTGTAAACTCTGATTTTATTTATGATCAAACGTGTATTTTCAAAACGACACTTTAGGTCGTTCAATATATCCATTGTATGAGACGCCATGAAAGTCACACCAAGGTATTCAATTCCGCTGCCATTAACAGGTAAACTCAGGGTGTGACAGATTGGTACCAGAGCAATGGTTATAGCGAACTAGGTTGTCCTCATACCCTAGACTATAACTACCCCAACTGTAGCGTCTCATCATTACATCATAAGTGCACATTATTATTTGCGAGGATTCATTACATGGGTTATTCATTTCATTTTGTATTGTTGCCACTGAGATATGTCTTCCAATTCCCGCACTATTGTTATATTTTCTGATGATTACATCGAGGACGCTATGTCTTCTACTACTTCCATTGTTGCACCTACTCCTCAGATTTCACTTATTGCACCACCTTTGGTTACTGGTGCACCTACAGATTCATCATCCCATACTATTCCGGTTTCCGCAGAATCCAACTCTTATGTTCCGACGTCGCAAGACGATCGGGACGTCCCTATTACTTCAGCCCATACAGAGTATACCATTTGATAAGACGTACATGCTTAGTCCTTATGGACCTATTAGAATGTTTATTGCAAGAAAGATAGTATATCTTCATTCCCTCACTATTAGAACACTCACTACTCATGTATTACCACCAGTATCAACTACTCATACCACTATTGGTCGTCCCAGAGTGCATACTCCAGTTTTACCGCTTAGACATCGCAAGATAGCGTAAAAGAAGGTAGTGATTCCTTCAGTATTATCACCATCGACTTTATCATCATCATATGGAACCCCATTTATACCATCACATTTCAGGGACTCTACTCACATACTTAACTTACCGCTTGAGAAGCGTACATGGTTTGATACACCATTACCATCTACCACTAAGGACACTACACCACCTTATAGATTAAGGTTGATGAGAGTTCGAGAGCCCTTACTGTTAGACAACCTACTACTCTTCATCGTTAGATGATGATCTCTAACTAATTGAGACTACACATGAAGGTTTGGATGCCCCACAGACCAAACAAGAGCAACAACAAATCGCCAAAGAGTGGCATTCCTCGCAAAGACTCTATACTATCTCAGGTATAATCGACTCATACTTCCATGACATAATGAACCAACAAGATGCTTTGAGCAATGTTACACCACCACGAGAGAACTCTTCACAACTCCCTTTTCATTACCAAGTTTGATTACATCACATTCTAAACCGATGAGTTGGATTTCATCATTGGTCATCGTAACAACACCCCACCAATCAGATATGACACCGAGACCTTCGAGATTCGGGAGTCTAACCTTGCCTTTCAGTACGACCATTGTCATTTCCTTTTTCCCATTCTCACTTGACATGAATTAGATAACATCTTGTGGATGACACCAAGATCACGGACTCAACAGGAACATCTATAGATTCCTCAAGGATGGATTGGAATCTACATTATCTCAGACATGAATCGATGCACAACCCCGGACCTCACTTCAGGACATCATCCTAGCTTTTACCTTTACTCGCTTTTACTATCATCTTGGCCACGGGAAGTGTGGCGTGGTTCAAAGAAACTTGTGGTATTTTGATTGTTGTACAACGAGATCCCCAAGTATTGACTTTACTATATGGGTATGGTTGTGCTATCTATGACACCGGTCAATGTAGACCAAAATTTTTAAGTGTTGTATTCATGTGTTATGAGGATATACGCATGGTTGTGGTGGTATACCTAGTGAACAATGATCGTTTCTATTACGAGTACTCATGGTTGTATTTATACACGCTGAGGTTGTACATGTTGTGGTTGTACATATCGTGGTTGTATTTACACTTGTGGTGGATATATATATACATGTTGTGGTTGTATATATTTTGTACGATAATCATTTCTAGTATGATTGTTGTTGATGTATTCTGTTGTGATCTACCAGAATTATGGCACCTAGGAAAGCTAAAGCCAAGGCTGCTGCAACGACTTCCCCAGAAATGACTCAGGCTGCTATCCGGAAGCTTGTTAGGGATAGTGTAGCCGAAGCTCTAGAGATTGAAAGAGCCGCTGTTGCCGCAAGAGCTGCCGAAGATGCTTCTCGGATAGGGACATCGGGAGAAGCTAGCAACGGAACCAATGGGAAGAAATGTACTTACAAGGATTTCAAGAGTGGAGATCCTACTTTGTATAAGGGTACTGAAGGGGCTACTGCCATGGTTCGATGGTTCGAACATACTGAATCTGTGTTTATCTTATGCAATTGCCCGGATGACTACAAGGTTAAGTTTGCCGTTAGTACACTTCGCGATCAAGCCTTATCGTGGTGGAACTCTTATGCAAAGCCCATAGGGATGGAGAATGCTTACAAGGTCACATGGGACGAGTTCAAAAAGTTGGTAACTAAGAAGTTTTGCCCACGAACCGAAGTGAAGAAGTTGGAAGTAGAGTTCTATGATCTGGTAACCGTGGGAAATGACCTTGAGACTTATATTCGGAGGTACCAAGAGTTAGCCGCTCTATGCCCATCTATGGTGCCTGATGATGAAAAGTTGGTAGAGAATTTCATTGGTGGATTGCCCGAAAGCATCCGTGGTGATGTGATTTCTTTTGATCCGCAAACTCTTGATGAGGCAATCAGGATGTCTCAAAAACTCATAGCTCAAGTTCTGAAGAAAGTGACCCCCGCCAACAACAACAACAATAACTTCAACCGAAACCGTAACTACAACAATAACACCAACAATTACCAGAACAACAACAACAAAAGGAAATGGGATGACACCCAAGGTAACAACGCCAACCAACCACCACCCAAAAGACAAGAAACTGCACGGGCCTATGTTGCGGGTCCGACTGAAAAGAAAGGTTACGCCGGTACTCTACCAAAGTGTAACAAATGCCAAACACATCATAACCCGGGGGATTGCCCTAAACCTTGTCTCAATTGTGGGAAGATCGGTCATCTGGCTAAGGGATGCAGGGCTGCTCCTGGGAGAAATAATCAGAATCCACCGCCAACATGTTATGGTTGTGGAGAAGTTGGACACTTTAGGAACAATTGCCCGAAAGGAAATCAGGACATGGGGACCAAGAGGAATTAGCTCGAGGAATAGCGTGCGTGTTTGGGAGAGAGACCGTCAGGACATTAGCAACATCAAAGACAACAACAATGCTTAACCAGAAGGAGTTCATGTTTTAATAAACCGTAGTTGAGCCCCCTAGGATTGTATCTTTCTTTTGTACTTTCCATAGGTACGTTGGTGTAACCTAGTTGTATTAAGCACTTTCCTATCCAATGTAATACCTATCTTTTGTTATCTTCGCGATAATCATAACCATCGTTTATTCCATTCCTATTCCAATTGCTCAATTCTCCATAGTTTCGCAACAATATACCTTTATCCTACTAGGGATTAGGCCGATTTCATTCTTGACGGACTAGTAGACTAATACCATTTCATAAGATTCATCCATGTATCCAATGAACCATTCAACAAATTTAATGCCAGTTATTTTACTACCATACGGGAGAACTACATATATTTTTTTTTTCAGAACTATCAAAATAAGCCATTTTGTACCACCCTATAAATGGAATTTCTGTCATTTTATCAAGTATTTACTACAGCTACGCGAGACAATTTTCATGTTACTTTCAAAGGAAATGCTTAGAAAATCATTTATCAAAATAACCCGTTGAACACCATCTAAAACTTTTGGGAAAAAGTAATACCGTTTCAATTTAACCAAGCATCGCATCGTTGGTCCTCAATTATACATAGCCTGATCACCTATGTATAATTCAGGAGGAACTATGCCGTGAAGAAAATAGTCACATTTTCAGGAATTGATAATAACAATCTTCATTCAAAAGCCTTGTAAACAAATGAAATCTTTCATGAACACCCCTTTTAACAAACTCTCACCGGATACTTACATCACTCATCACTCACTCAGCCATTAAGTTGAATTTGCACCATTGACTTCTCTAGGAGAGACTCTACATTATGAAGGATATTTTATGACATAGAAACGGCGAAAGGATAGACGATACCCCTCAGATTTCTAGCAATCCCTTAAGATATTCCTTTTCTAATCGGATATACACGCTCTACCATCGTTAGCCCGACGAATCCTTAAGAGAACTACCTGAACACTATAGGATTTATTCAACACCACATAACCAACTTTGAATGGATTAGGATAATCTTTCGAGTATTGACGAATTTCATCATCAGCAAAAATAACCATCACGGGAATATATAAAGGCACCATTTAAGACACCCTATGGCCGAAGTGACCATATACATATTTATATATCGAATTTGGAAAGTTAAATTCACGGACCTAGAACTAAACCGGGAGACAACAAAGGAAATTTCACAAGTCAAGAATCAGTTACAAGAAATGAGAAAACAATGGAAGTTAGGTCGATGCATGATGCACATCATACGGAATTGATACCCTTGAACAACGAACCTCCTAGATTCAAGTAGAAGCACAAACTATGATTGAAAGCCTTGCCTTGGAAAGGCATGATACAATTTTTGATAACCCGATAGACTGAGCTCTCGGTATCGGACCATTTCGGATTCTAGTTAGAGCCGGTCAGTTGGCATACACACCTAAGTTTCCGTCAGACTCAGCAACGTTCATAACACATTTCATGTTTCAAACCTCAAGAAGTGTCTTTCTGACGAGTCGTCCGTTATTCCACTCGAAGAAATTCAACTAAATGACAAGCTTAATTTTGTGGAAGAACCCGTTGAAATCATGGACCGTGAGGTCAAACAATTGAAGAAGAGTCGAATTCCTATCGTGAAAGTTCGCTGGAATTCTCGAAGAGGACCCGAGTTTACTTGGGAACGAGAAGACCAAATGCGACGCAAGTATCCACATCTTTTTCCCGAGCCTGCTTCTGAAACCAACAACAATTGAATTCAGGGACTGAATTCCCTTTTGGAGGGGCGACTGTCACAACCCGTAATTTCAGGTCACTTTCCTAACCTCGACAAATCACCATTCATGTCCATCATTCATCATTCATTTCAGCGTAACCGGTTTGGTTTAGCTGCAAAATTTATGCATCATCAGTAGGATCACTGCATACGGACTAGGAATAGTCTGCATATCATCATATTTACATTTTCATACTATTCCACTCGTAGGTTTATCAAATTAATATTTTTGTTACATTTGACGTTTTACGTATAATTACTTTTAATTAAAACGTTAACGCGCGATCGATAAATGTGACTAACACGTCCGACAATCCCCACGATGGTCCCGATATATTTTTATACTCATTTTAACATCAAGAAAATTATAAAATTCATTTACCCGGTATTTTGCGAATTTATTTAATTTATATCGTTCATTTAATATAATTACGACGGTTTACGTAAAAACTAAACAATAATTACCCGAACACCCAATATTTGTACCCAACATATTTTTGTAATTTTTATGACTTCGTCAAGTCCCGACTAACTCCGTTAAATTTTATTTCTAGCAAACGCGGTACCCGGTTACACCTAAAACTAACTAAATTAAACACAATTAAACACATGTAAATTACCACAAGGTTTAATCATGAGGCCCCCCCCCCTTGGCTCCTTGTGCGCCGGCCTCACCCTCCCCAAAACACCCCACTAGTTGCTAACATCCTATCACAATTAATATCCACTAAAACTTGTCCAATATATATATTAAACTACCACATTTTCATCTCATTTCACATAATCACCAAGTAAATATCAAGATTTTCTCTCCTCCCTCCCCCTCTCTTGTGTTCGGCATCACCAAGGAAAGAAGAAAGAAACATCAAACTTTGCAAGATCCATCCATAAACTAGTTCCATTAGTAATCCTTTTAGGGTTTTGAAATAAAAACTCAAGGGTTTCTTAGGTTTTCATCCTCATTTGCTCACTAATCTTTCAAGTAAGTTGTCAAAACCCATTTTTATAATTTTACCAAGTTTATATGATGTTCATAACATTTGCATGCAAGATCTATAAGTATATGTTAGCTATACCACTCTTTTTTAAACCTTTTGCAACTTATGAGCCCTAGATGTGTTTTATACTTAGATCCTTGTTAGATCTACATGGATGATGATGTTTTAGGCCCTTGACACTTTAAAAAGATGTATGATAAGTTTTAGAAAGATTGGTTGTTGTTTGTGACATTTTTGGACAAGTTACTAACTAGAAAATCAAGTTTTAACAAGTAAATACAACTTGCTGTCCTTAAAAGTGAAACGTGGGAAAATCAGTAGGTGTGAGATAATTTTTGGCCAAATATTTAGAAAATACATTCCGAGACGAAGCCGTGGCCGAAAACGGGGATAAAATCGAGTTAATAACGAAGGAGATATGATTTTTCAAAGTTTAACGACGAAAACTATAATTTTCAGAAAATAGTGTGCTGTTGGCCGAACTTTCAGGAGCAAAACGAGTCGTTAACCGTGATCTAGATGAGCCGAGACATTGAAAATATATTAGTACATATTTATACGAACCCACGGATATAAAGAACGGCGAAAATGAGCTAATAACGAACAAGATACACGCGTTTAAACATCGATAATATACATTTTATTTTGACAGCTTTTTAACTAGAAAATGTTTACAAACTAGAAAATGTATTTTTCACATAACGACTATGGAAAACCGTAATCCTTACCCGTTGGAACACGTACGATCAAAGACTTATTAACACGACTATCATATTACATTTCATGTTTTCAAAACGCCGATACTAACACGAACGATTTATACACTTTATTACATGACTAGTTTTGACGAAACAAGTTAACATATTTATACCAAGTTTTGGAGAAACTTTACATATTAACGATAACTATATTTTCAAAGTACGAGTGGTATAGGTTACATATACATGTACATGCACTACATTGCCTCATAATCTAAGTAGATTATGCATATTCATTTTAGGTAGCGGCTAGTGTTCGCGCCTTGTTATTGCCAAGTATTCCAAGTGTTCCAGTATTTCAATTATTCCCAGTATTCCGATTTCATAGCATTGTTGTATCATCACTTCAGGTGAGTTTTCATAGCCCCGTATACATTTTATTATTGTTTTCAAATCCCACGGGGGAGAATACATTGCAACTGTTTTCCATACGAGCCAAAGTATCAGACTTCCTGTACATAGATTAAGTTACCTTGTTGCCAATTGAAAGTCCCCATATAATCATGAACCGTTAATTATGTTTAAGCGAGAGTGAGTGGATAGATCTATCGAGGGTGACGCCTCCATCCGTGTTGGCTTGACCAACAACCGATAGCGGATGCATTTCATGTCTTTTCATTTGAGTGTCTGGCAAAACACTCCCAGGGGCTCCAAAGAATTCAGTCACAGCGTCGGGGTCATGAGCTTAAGGCTATTGTACAATCATTTTTATGTGACTTATGTCATACACTTTATACTTGTGGCTATCGTATAACTTCATTTTATTAAACCTATGAACTCTCACCAACTTTATGTTGACCGTTTTTAGCAATGTATTTTCAGGTTATTAGCTATCATGTGGGCATGCATTGGACCATCTTGGAGTCGCGGGGTCGACTTGCATCACTTATTTTCATGCACTTATGTAACCGTTTGATCTACTATGGTTTTGTTTTTAAACTTGCAACATCATTTGGGACCTATGTTTTGTAAACTCTGATTTTATTTATGATCAAACGTGTATTTTCAAAACGACACTTTAGGTCGTTCAATATATCCATTGTATGAGACGCCATGAAAGTCACACCAAGGTATTCAATTCCGCTGCCATTAACAGGTAAACTCAGGGTGTGACATGTTTTGCCCCATAATTAGTCCAAAATCGCCAAGTTTCACCAAATGCTTGTTTTTACCTGAGAATTACAAAAGTAAACGATTAAGTATCAATCCTCATACATAATATAATAAAACAAGTCAAATAATTAGGATAAATGATAGTAATAATATGTACTTATTTGAGTTCATCAAATATCCCCCCACTTGAACTTTACTTGTCCCCAAGTAAACCTTAGAATTAATCTTATGAAAATGTATCCTAAAAGATATTAGGATTTATTTTTATATTTAAGCATGTATTCGTTTTCGCCATAATCACACAACCAAACACTTAACGAATTAGAAGTAGAATAAAAATATTTCGATAAAAGCAAATCTAATCGTTTAACTGTCCAGTCGCGACGAATATTCTATCATAAGCTTGGCAAGTATACACATCTCCTCCACTAAAGCAAAGGAATAACAAGTCTAAAGCGGTAAAAAGGGTTTTTAGGCTTAAGGGTTAATTATTCTTAATCTCTATCGATCTCAAATTCCAGAAAAGGCGACAAAATCATAAATACATTATCGAATCCACGAACACGATACTTGCAATTGCTCAAATCCTTAACTCGAATAGGCTAAAGATAGGTCCAAACTTCACCAATAATAATATATCAAAAAGGGCGACAAAATCATAAATACATAGCCGAATCCACGACTACGATACTTAAGATTGCTCAAATCCCTAATCTCAATAAATCAAAGGTTTGGTTGGATAAAGAATAATAAAGGGTATGGATAATTTTTGGGATATAAATTGGTGTAAAATAAAAAATAAACAAAACAAATAAGTTAAAATTCTAAGTGTGGTTAATCACTATCCCAACCATCCCATGAATAAGACTCATATCATTGAATAACTCACGCTTTAACACTTGAAACACACGCTTTAGGTAGACACGAATTATACTCAACAAGATCTTAATCAAAGAATAAACCTTAGTTGGCGTTCCCATAACTGCCAACTCCTATTCAATCCATAGATATAATATACAACAAATAGTGGTGATATCGACCACTTACATAACTTTACATCGTTGGTTAAAACAAACATCCAACTTTTCTTTTTTTCTTTTTCTTTTCTTATTTTTTTCGATTTTTTTTTTATTTTTTATTTTTTTATTTTTTTATTTTTTTTTACTAAGAAACATAAACATAGATGTGTAAAATTTCACCACATCACCAAAACAATAATTCTGGATAATTTTTCCATACTTTTCATGACTTCAGAAATAACGGTAATAGTGAAAGTAGTAAACACACGAAAAATAAACTCAAAGATATACAATATTTACTTTCACTCCAATTGCATTGTGCAATTTCCCGACCTAACCATAGATAATGAATTACGCACGCGAACACAGGTAATGTAAGGAAACACACTTTGCCTATAGCAATTAACCAACCACGGATTCTAATCTACAGGGTAGGCTAAGGTGTAAGGGTGTAACGAAACATTTTAAACATAGGTGTATGAAACGAAAGGAATGGCTCTGAGTGTTTTTCTAGGGGTATCTTACTCTAAAAATGAGAGTAACAAAAGGGTTTATACGGCGGTTAACTAACCAGTGTAGTTAGCTAATATCACATAACATATAAGGCTTTTTGGGTGTAATCCTAGAAATTTACCAATTTAGACAAGTCATTCCAATTATATAAAATAATACTTATTATGGTGGTCTCGAATAGTATACAAGCCAAGTTCTAAAGTTTACAAGTCACCGGCACACTCATAGATTTGTGAATTTTGAAAAATCACAATTTTTGAAAATAACGTCATGTGTGCAGCTATGCAACTTAGACTTTAAATAAAAACATGCTAAAAATTTTAAATTTTGATATATTAAGCACATTTTAAGCATATTTTGAAAAGTTTAGGACAAGTAAATGTTAAGTGTTCTAATTCTCCAATCCCCCCACTTAAGTTAAACAACGTCCTCGTTGTTTGTATAAAAAGTTAAAAACTGGAAAATAAAAGAATTAGAACAGAAAAACTCCCCTGAGATTTGCTCGGTATGATCCTCCATTTAGTATTAGAGCAAAAATCATCTTTCTTGTGGATTAGAACGTTTAAGCTTCATATTCGATGTATCCACAGGAAATGCAGGAATCTATAATACCACCAAGGCTTCAAAACACACCTAAGGTAAGAAAGGTTCAACTTACATAATACATTAGTAGTTAGGAAAAAATAAAACATAAAAATTAAAAATGAAAATCATCAGGTCAGTCGATGCGCCGTATCTTATGGAAGAAGATACGCCGTATCGAGCCTGGAATAAATACGGATCAGAATAAAAGATGCGCCGCATCCTTAACCAGGGATGCGCCGCATTAAAATAAACTGATAAAAAGTTTTAAATTCGAAAATAAAAAATGCAGAAAAATAAAATAAGATATGACCATTGCAGGAGATGCGTCGCATCTCAGGATTGAGATGCGCCGTATCCTCTGCGGCCTGACTGACTCAATACAAAATCAGAAAATAAAATAAAAGATAAACATGGGTTGCCTCCCACGAAGCGCTTGTTTTTGTTCGAGTCACGAGCCTGACTCCACCCGTATTTACTGTGTAATAGGGTGTTGTTCCCCCCACTTGGGATCAAGTGCGGGTGATAGTAGCAATAAACACGAAAAGAATGTAAATTTGCTATTAAAGATGGAAGAAATAAATAAAGATCATACCTTGGCAATATATGTACATCTTTCCTATCCTTACCCGGTTTGGTTGATAAATTGGATGACTTGACCATTCCATCTGAAAGAGTAGTGTGTTGAGGAAAAATGAGTCTCCTTTCTTCTTGGTTAGTCTCTTTGGTAGTAAGGCGTCCCTTGACTTCCGCAGAAGATGAGAAAGGGTCTTTGGCAAGTAAAAGTTCGAGTTCCTCTATAACCTTCATAGGGTCGAAATCATCATCTTCATCAATCATAGCAATGTTTAAGAGCTCATCACCAAACTCTTCCTCGAGCTCCACCAAAAACGGGTTGATCACAGGTGCTTCATGTGCTTTTGCAACCTGTTTAGGAAAACTAGCAAGATTATTAGTAACGGGATTAATAATATTAAATAAATTTGTACCACTTTGTGTTGTAAGTGACTCCAATTCATCTTGTGAATCTCCATCTTCAACTAGTGGTCTTGCAATTTCAGCATCGTCCCGAATTTCATCCTTAAATAAGTAATCCCAGATTTCTTCAAAATCCCTCGTTGGGTCAAAATCTGGTTGAGGTATGTCATCATAAACTATGGCGTCAAATGGTTCGAAATCAAAATTAGAATACTTTTCATCTTCATCCGTTGGATTGTCTAATGGTGGTAATACGATTGCAGAATACTCTTCAACGTAAGGTTCCGTATACACATCATCTTGTGCAATCTCCGGAGAAAAAGTACTATCAAGAAAAATTGCCGGAATTGGTTTCATATTAAATACATGGGACACTTCCTCATCATTATCATCCGATATAGTCCAAGTATGCCGAAACGGCAACCCATTTCTTTCTTTCTTTGATTTAACCTTTTCCAGCAACAAGTATTCTTCCATAGTGATTTCTTTCGTCTCAATGACTTGTGCACCACTTCTTGCTCTTTTCCAGTTATACCTCTGATTATTGCTCAAGGCTCTTTCCTCTTCAAGTCTGATATATTCTTCCATTGTAATGTCCAGATCGTCCATCTTCCTGAAATAAAACTTACTCGTGCAAAAGAAGAGTGAAACAATCAAAGTAAAATAAAAGCTTCTGATATCTGCTGTTGATGCGCCGTATCCAATAAATGGGATACGCCGTATCTTAATAATCGTTAAAATTAATCAGACTTTTATTCAGAAAATAGATACGCCGCTTAGAAATTAGAATGCGATGTATCTGTTTTAATTATCAAAAATCGATATTTATTAAAAATTAAATGCGTCGTATTAACAAAAGTTAATGCGCCGTATTTTCGTTACGTTTCAAAATATAAGATTTTTGATTCAGAAGATGCGCCGTATCGATAAAAATCGATACGCCGTATCTGTTTAATAATTCGAAAACTGTTTTTAATTAAAATAATAGATACGCCGTATCTGCTAAAGCAGATGCGTCGTATGGCGTTAAGGTTTAGAAAAAAAAATTATCAAAAACAGATACGCCGTATCTTGGGGAAAAGATGCGTCGTATTACTTTATTGCTTAGAAAAAAAAATTTTGTTAAAAACAGATACGCCGTATCTTGAGGAAAAGATGCGTCGTATCGAATTAATTAAACGCGTTGTATTTTATATAAATTAAACGCAATACGCCGTATCTGAGAAATCAGATGCGCCGTATCGTTCGATTTAGCTCAGTACAACGATAGCAGAAAACAAAAAATGCGAAAAATTAAAACAAATAAAAACACACGAAAATAAACACAAACAAAAGCAAACAAATAACACACAAAAACAGAAAATATGCAAAATAGTACAATGAATGCAAATTAATCTAATACACAACAAAATTAGCGGTTAGATAAAAAAAAATCAAAAACCTAATTAAAATACTAATCAAATTAACAGATAATAACAATTCACTCCCCGGCTACGACGCCAAAAACTTGATGCGTGCGATGTGTCGTTGTGGTTTAGCAGTTTTAATGCCTACTCAAGTTTTAAATTTATATTTAGCCGACTTATCAATAACACACACACTTAACGAGCAGTGTACCCGGTCAGTATGAATATAATGGTAAGTAGAGTGTCGATCACTAAGAGTGGAACGTATTATCTAGTTATTCTAATCAGTATTTTAATATATTAAGTTAGCTATACAATCTAATCTAACGCAAGGGGGTTCAGCCTGAGAGACTGGCACGATTTGGTTGCAATTAAATAATAAACTAAACCAATAGGCACGAATCAGCAAGTAGCACACACGTACACAGATAAATACTTGAGACAATAAGAGGGTTGTCCTTATGATAAGTAGTTTGTCACTTGTTTTATTGCTAGTGTTATCTGAAGTGTATAGTTCGATGCAACGCACCGAGATTAAGTCCTTTCTCGTTGGTTCTAATCTTATCGGCGAGTAAACCCTTAATGATTAATTATGACTATCCTATTTATCTTTCTCCTACTTTTCTACAGACCATAGAATGCATAGGCGATCTAATAAATAGGCGAGGGCAGAGGCATGGCGACCCGATCAACGCTCAGCTAGACACAGAGGTTATCAATGCACTAATAAAAGTCACCAATGACATCAACATATAAACTTTAATTAATGAGAAAGCAGTTTTAAGGGAGTGCAATCTTTCCGTTGTCACATTACACAAGCCACCAATCTTGATGAATTAAAGTTTACTAATACAATAAAACAAAACTACTTAATGAATTAAACACATGCAGCACCTTCTTACAGCTCTTGTATCTTTGATTTGAGTGTGTCTTGTGCTGCTGCCTTGACTGAATTCGTCCTAGGTTTCTGGTCTTCGGTCTTCTGTTAAAACTTCGGAACTCTTAATTCGTCTGGTCTTTGGGGTATTTATAGTTTCTGTCTGAGGGTAGGATGCGGCGCATCTAGTAAGTAGATGCGGCGCATTTACTTAACTTCGCGTGGGGTCCAAGATTATAATATTCAGGAATATTCATACACCGCCAGAAGATGCGGCGTAACTCCATTTATAGATGCGGCGCATGTCCTCTTGTATCTTGGATCGTATCTGGTGAAATATTGATAGTGATGCGGCGCATGTCATAAGTGAGATGCGGCGCATCTGGAGCAGATTAGTCTTGATCTTGTACATTTCAGTAGACTCTTAACTTCTTTCATGTTTTGCCCCATAATTAGTCCAAAATCGCCAAGTTTCACCAAATGCTTGTTTTTACCTGAGAATTACAAAAGTAAACGATTAAGTATCAATCCTCATACATAATATAATAAAATAAGTCAAATAATTAGGATAAATGATAGTAATAATATGTACTTATTTGAGTTCATCATTATGAGTTTACAAGAAAACATAATCATATTTACTAAACAATTCAGTGAATATGTTGAAGTAGCTTTTCATGATATCTTGATATTTGTTCTAATTAGGGCAACATACATTTTATGTGTAGAAGTCCTAGTAGAATTTTAGTTTCTTACCTTGCAGTCAAGAAAAACTATTAGTCATATTGTTATATGTTGTACCTTGCACACAATTAAGATTTCTCCCACTTGTGCATGGCACAACATCGTGAGAGCATGCAAACAACACTACGCTCGTTTGTTTGTATGAGCAATATGACAATGTATAAGATAACATATGATTTTTAGTCAAAAATCAAAATATAGATATGTAGAACTTTATCGTTTGAATAATGAATCATGCATAACAATTTTATAGATAACATTTCAGGAAGCAACATCAGGAACGCGACAAGTTATCATATAAAACTTATGTAATGGTTCTTATATAAACTATGATGCTTAACACGTGGAAAGTAATGTATTATTTCAAGACAATCTGAAAATAAGATGGGCAACTTGCAAGTAATAAAGCTTACAGCTCCCACTGGATTAGACAACATTACATGTGTTACGTCACCAGTAATATAATCACGTAGCTCCCACTGGATTAGACAACATTACAATGTGTTACGTCACCAGTGGAGAGTGAGTAGCGATTTGATACTTTCCATCTTTCTTTGAATATCTACACATTATTGCTAATGTGAGTCACTTTGACTAGTAAACATGTACTTAGGTATTCAAGAAAGTGCATCAAGTTCTAACATATAGATGATGGGTTAGCCATCATTGCTATTTTTACTTGAAAATAGGTATGCATTTCCTCCATAATTGGTCTACTTTACCACAAGGGTATGTAGGACCTTAGTAGGCATATTGGGTTAAGGCAAACTGCTAGGTAATCATGCTAGTAATTGCCTTTACCACATTGCGGTTTATTGATACTTCCGTCTTCTAATTATTTAAACTCATTTTAGTTTGGTAGCTAGTACGAAATAGGTTGACCAAGCAAGAACATGCAAATATCGCCAAAGGTCTGACCAATGAGCAAAATTCGCCATGGGTTGAAATGGCCCTAAGGTCTGACCAAAGAGGTCAAGTCAAGTGCACATGTTCTTGGTTTTCCAAATATCTTATATTTCTTCAATGTTTCAAAACCGAAACAAGGGTTATAAAACAACGTTGAAGGAATAAGATGTGTAACCATACTTAACCGTTTTGACTTTTACAAGATATCACGATTTCTAGAGTAGGTTTTCCTTAAGTTTGATTAGAATTAGGAAAATTCAAATATTCCTATTATGGCTTTTCCTCATAAAGAAAAAGGATAGGAACAAGTCTCTTTCTTACAAGGAAAGAGCGACTCAGTTCGTACTTTTAACAAGAAAAGAACAAACTTTTGTTTACGGTTGTGTTGCATTAATTCATTAATTGAATTTACAAAGTTCATTTTTAGTATTTTCGATAATTATCCTTTTATAAATTAACTACCCCATGTTTATAATATAAAACAATTAATTTACGAAAAGGCTAAGATCCACATTGTGCTTCTACTATCACATCAGTTGATCTGCTAGCAATAGTAGATTCAATTGGTAGGCGACGATTACCAATTGTATTACATGTACAACTCTTAGATCCTTATGGGACTCATGGCATCTAGTGTCAAACAACTAGTGTCATGTAGGCATGTTTAGTCCCATCTTTGCCTCGGGTCAAGGTCTAACCGCTTAACTCGATTAAGTCATCCAATTTGAAAACGTGTGATAATATATCTAGGTCTCATGCATAGAGAATAGTCACCTTGGGTTACAATTCAACCTAGGTCCCACGCATAGGCAAAAAGTAATTGCAAGTGTCCTCAAAATTGGACGGCACGACTTAAATTTTGACGGGTAAAATATTTTGATGTGGATAAAAAACGTGTACGAAAGAAGCATGCATTCATTCTTCGTAGCACAAGTTAAAAACATTTCTTAACTTAAGTCTAATCATTGTTTTAATTTATGTGTGTCAAGTTGTCCATTTTCAAGACTAATATAAATCCTAAGTGGATTATTAAGTTTGGACAATACAATAAATAAATAAATAAACAACTTAACTAGTTTAAGTGTTATTTTGAAAAACAATGATTTTAAGTTTCAAATCATATTTAAACTTTGTTAAACTAAATCATAAGACTTAGTTCAAAATGGTTTATGTTTCGTTTTAAGTTTTAAGAAAATAATTTTCGTTTTACATGTAGTCACAACATACATGAAACAACCAAACAAACATACAACCACAATATGCAAAGCCTCAACCGATGAAAATCCTATGCTTGGTCTCGTGAGCCATCACGAGAACCAAGAGTCAACTAGGGACATAAACCACAACCACACGGAGGGCTCCCACTTGCCCCAAGACAATCATGGGCAAGTAAAAAGCCCATAATGCACATGAACTTCAGATTCTGTCAGCCCAGTTTTTCTGTTTTGCAAGGCCCAAATGCCCAGGAAGATCACCTCCTCATGATTCGGCCCAGTTGACAAAGTTGTATCCCTATGTCTTGTGGACTTGCACCAAAAAATTTAGAAAAAAATACCTTACCAATCAGCGGGAAATCTCGTTTTCCCAAAAGGTGTCCAGCAGCAACTTTCGGTCTACAACTCTTCAATCTTTCGCCATTTGCTTCCAAGCTCTTGTTTACAATACATATAAAGTAAAATACAACTAATCTACTTTGTATCTACTGTAAAATGCCCAAACATTGGCTACACCAAAGATGAATTACATTACAAAAGTGTCGAAACAATGGCAAACCCCAAAACAAGAAAAAACAACCAACAATCACAATCACAACGCACAAGTGGTCTAGGTTTTCATCGGCTTTGCATATGAACACATAATAATACATTCAAATAAAGATTATTACATGGTGTTGGCTAACTCCATGGACAAACATGCATGTATTTGCCATGGATAACAAAATAAATAACAAGAAATAAATTGTTAGCCAACGAATCGAAGAAATAATTAACAAGAATTAAAACCCCGAATGGTACGCGTGACAAATGACCAAAGACTCAAACCCCACTGATGTTAGGACCTTCTTAACACCATTTTACCACAGAAAAATAAGCCTCATGGGCTGATTTGAAATCGGGTTAAAAATCTTCCAAAAAAACGCGTTTTTAGGCCATTTTACGGGTACCGATCAAGTAAACAATTGATGTATGCATAACAAATGACTATAGGATCAAAAAGTCCAGATCTTAAGACCTTCTTAAGGTCGAATTATTCATAATATTTAAGCCCTAGGGGTTGTTTTAAAATAACACCTTTAAATCCATTAAAAAACAACGTTTTTAGCCATTTTTACGCATACAAGATGATCATATGACGACATATGATGGCTCTGATACCACTATAGGTGATGTAAAATATAAATTAACAATTAATATTATAAACGCAGCGGAAAAACATCACCATACAAGGATCCATATAGCCATATGATCAATCTAAATTAAAAACAGATTAAACAAACATGTTTTATACCTTTGTAGCGTGATCGGTAGAATCGTATGGTCACCATCACCAATATACACGAACCAAGTATGAAACCAAGTGATCAAAGGAGATCACCTCTATGCTTGATCCACACTACACGTCATCGATCACCACCCGATGCTAGTCTAAACCCCCGTAACACGCGATCTAGCCTTGAACTACATTAGAATAAGGTTAGATGAGATCTAAAACCACAAACCCTAATATGGGTGTGTTTTATTTCGTGGTTATTGAGGAGAGGAAGAGGAGAGAAAGTTGGTTAGTTATTAATTTAATAATCCATCTCCTTAATGACAAATCAATTAGGAGATAATCAAGGAAAAGTTACACTTAACCCCTTGATCTTTCTCTCTTGTTCTCTTAACCATGGCCGGCCTTATGGAGCTTCAAATGGGCTTGCCCATTTGTTGGTCCAATCCAATAAACTAAGTACTAGCTTAGTTATTAGTAGCCCGTTATCGATCCCAAGTTACGTAGTCGTTTATATATTGTAAATACGATAAATACAATCTATAAAATGGTGTCTCTGTGTATAAGTGTGTGACCCCATAGGCTCACATATGTCTAGCCATATAATTAGTAATTATGACACGAGTATACTCCAACAAGTTCCCCAAAAGAACTCTCATTGTAAATTAACCAAGGGTTCCTTAAATAAGTGAGGAAACCCTTCTTATCCAAGTAAAAATGTCCATATGTTTTAACAGCTGAGAAATGATAAGCCTCAATGATTATGGGGCTTAAATTCACCATTTAATGCAACTTTGTAACTTCAGTGCCGGCCAACCGATCGGTATTTGGCTCCTACCGATCGGTTTGAGCTCTCGGTGTTTCCAACTTCACTCCATCCGAATCGGATGCGGGCAGCATCCGATCGGATGGATGATCCTGCCATGCACTTTTATTTTCTTTTATTCATTTCTCGTTACGTGCTTGATCCTTCTCTGTACCATTGATTTTCTTCATAGAACTTGATCTTTTCTTGATATATTAAGCATAGAAGTCTTGGTCTAATCAATTCTCTGAAGTATCATGTGGTTTCTTTCTCGTAATTCTCCTTATGTGCATAATCTCTTCATTTCTTCGTGTTTTCCTCCACTTTTCCTGTACTTGGCTATATTTACTTGCATACACACTTTTTCATCATTTAGCAACAAATACATGCAAATATAACCAAATATGATGCACAAAACTAGCAATAACGCACCTAAAAACATGTTAGATTTAAGCGTTATCAAATCCCCCACACTTGAGTTTTGCTCGCCCTCGAGCAAGTCTAATTTTTAGAAAAACTGAACTCAATGGTATTTTCATTATGTTCAAAAAAAATCCTTGAAATGTATGCAAATTAAATTGAGCTTTGTTAACATCACCAAGTACCTCACAAAGGAAATTTTAGATTCACACAACTCTCGATAATAGATTTGATTGTAGATCACTCAATTGCTCAGACGTGATTCCTGTCTCTTACCATAAGCTTGTACTTGTATCAAAACAACAAAATAAAACATCAAAGAGGTCTTTTATTTGGGTTTAGGCTTCAAAAGGGTTTTGATTACCTAGCTAATGTATAGATGTTTCATACAAGTACATCATAATTCGCTAACAACGAATCCTTGTATAGTCAAGCAACGGATGGTCACTAGATCGTGCCTTGGTTCGCTAACGACGTTACTTGCATAACGGATGGTCACCAATTTACTCACCAGATCGCTAACAACGCTTTTCAACTATCCAAAAACTCGGATGGTCACTAGAACATACATGTGCTACATATCTAAACAAAGCCATCACTAAATCCGAATGCTCGAATAAAGTAATTGGTAAGGGAAAGGGATAAGACATGGGAATTTGGTTTGGTTCTATATAAAAAAAAAAACAAACAAGAATCAAGCCCAAATTCAATCCTAACTCTTTACATCACAAATGATTACTCACCAAACTTCTTCGATCATTATTCCGCATTTCATATAAACTCCATCTTCCATAATAACTCTTTGAATATCTTATTTTCACACATACATAGCTCATTGGCTTTTCTCTTTTTTTTTTTTTTTTTTTTTTTTTTTTTTTTTACCCCCACACTTTGGATGAGCACACTCTACAAAAAAAATATAAATAAGAGTAGCGACCTCCTTCTTCATTGGAACAACATATACACATACAAGGTGTGGTCAATCATGCAATCATCAAAAATAAATAGTTTCGAACTTCATTTGGACTTGATTCGGGAAAGTCTAAGGTGTATGGTGCAATAATTTTTTTGGGTTAAATCAAAAGAAAAGATAGGCTCAAAAGGGTGTAACTAAGGGTATCTAGCATATAATGCTAACAAATGGGTTCCAATTACTAAGGACAACTAACCGATGTGGTTAGCAAAAATGTATTGTAAACGGAAGGCCATTTGGTAAAAATCCTAATTTGCCTCTTATCATTTGAATATATTTTATTACTTGAAAGTAATTTTAACCGTAATGCATAACAAGTACAAGTTCTAGAATCGACATAATCACCGGCACACTCATACGAAATATAAGGCATGAATCCTCACAATATAAAGTGGTGGTAAAATGTACTTAGCAATAGTTACCAAAAACTCTCAAAACTTGACTACATTCCAAAAAAAAAAATTTAATAACCTTATTATTTACCATTGAATCAATTTGTCTATCAACTAGAAAAATCAAAGGCGAATAAATTCACACATTCTAGTCCTTGAAATCCAAAAATCCAAAATTTAAAAAAAAAACAAAATCTTTCCTATTTACTTCCCTCCCCCACACTTAAGTTTTGCATTGTCCTCAATGTAATAAAACGAACTTCAAAGTAAAGGAAATGGAAAGAAAAATAGAAAAAAAAAAACTACCCGGAAAAAAATAGCTTAAGCCTAGTTGATCACAAGTAATCTCATGAGTTCTTCCAACTTCAAAAATTGATCAACACTAAGCTTCCGTCAATTCTTCCCCTGCAAATACTGCAAACTATGCTCGAAACAAACAAACAAAATACCAAAAACAATAAACCAAACAAACATAATAATAAAAATAAAAATAGAAATCCAAACAAATCAAAGTTAAAACAAATAAATCCTACAAGAGTTAAAGTTTAAAGTAGTAGAAAATAGAAAATAGAAATAGTTCAACCATCATTGTTTTGAAACCATAATCATAAACCATCATTGATCACTCATAATCCATGTCCGGATCAATCCTCTCATCTTCACTCTCTTCATCGTCATAATTCTCATCACCCTCAAAAATTGTAAACCTTTGTCTTTTCTCTCCAACACCCCTTGAAGAACCGCCCACATCAAAACTCGAACTCCCAACATTAGGAACTCTGCCATACACCGGCACTGGTTCAGGAAATGGTGCGTACCCAGGATATGGGTAAGGGTATTGGCCAGGATACGGGTCATACTCCAATGGGTAGGGTGGAACATTTGGTGGGTTGTAAGGAGGTACCTCATAATCGCCTTGTTGAGCTACATGTTGAAGCATCGGCATTGAATAATCATAGTTGTAATTTTGCCTCATCATCATTGAATCTCTCCACACGTCCCTTTTCTCAATCTCATTTAGCTCACGGTTCCAATCTACCCATCCTGAGTCAAAACTACCCGGGGCATGAATATTCCCAACAGGAGGTGGTGGTTGATATGGTTGTTGTTGGTAAGGCTGCTGTGGTGCTCCATGAGGTGCAACCATTTGTGGCTCAATACAAGCTCCCAACTCTCGTGTCTTCCTATTTAAGGTCGTATTAAAACTCCTCGCATCCCACGTCTCACAATTCAACATCTCTGAACACTTTGCTAACTCTATATCCACATAATAGCCCAATCTTTTCGCCAACTTGGTCACATAGTGACCACCACAGATTTCACTATTGTCTTTGATTCCTGGTGCTCTCCTTGAAAGATACTCGGCTATTATCCAAGCCGCATTCCCATTCTTCTCCTCTAACAACTTCATAACCCAAAGATCCGGCTGATTGCACTTGTCCCGGCTCCCTGTCCTATGCAAGACACTCCAAGCTATCAATTTTTGTAAAATTCTCAACAACGGATTCCTTAGCTTTGATGAATTCCTTCTAGTACAACTTGGGTCACCAACACTGTTCCAATACTCAGCTAACCCGGCATAATCATTATGCCTCCTTACTAATCTCACAAAATGAGATGCAAACAAACGATCCTTGATCTCATCTGGCTCGTACAAGCCAAGAACCACGGCAAACTCCGGCAAAGTAAACTCATGCTCTCTACCACAGAGCCTAAACCAAATGCATTTGTCATTTATAAGATCCACAACCTTCCTCTCAAAGTAAAATGTGGAGAAAAACTCCAAACACCATTCTCGGTTAACATTCTCGTGAATGCTAAACGCATTCTCCCACGAATAATCCTCAAAACTATCACCATCTCCTTCGTATACATATGACATTCTCATCAAATTCCTTAACTCCATCTCACATTCATACTCATGAAATAAACTCCAATCAACTAACCTTGGTTTGGCGATTTTCCTCCCTTGTAACTTTGATAGACGCTCACGAAAGGCGTGCCTCTCTTCGCTGCTTAAGCCACTAAACTTCAAATTCTCGTTACGCTCTGGAATCACAGTATACTTAACCTTCTCTTTGATATTCCTATTCACAAACTTTTGCACAATTGGATTACTAACTTCACGCGATGAACTCGATCCTCCTGCAAGAAATCTCTGTAGAAATCATGATTATTCGTTAGTATAAGAGTATAAGAAACAAAGTTAGATGATTAAGAAGTCCAAAAGATTCGATTTGAAAATCTTCAAAAAGTTTTACCGAGGGCTCCATCCGATCGGTATCTCTCTCCATCCGATCGGATGGAGTTGTGACATTGTCCAACCGATCGGTAACAACTCGCAACCGATTCGGTTGTACTCACTGTATCAAAAACAAAAAAATTTCGACTCCAAATCAATCCTATCTAGTTCCACTCTTCCTTATCCTGCATTTCATCAATCACTATGGTCTCTACATATCCCACTTATCTCTAAATCATATCCATAACATACTCGCATGATCAATCTTAGAACCTATGAACATATTCAAAATCAAACCTTATTGATGTTCTAATCCACAATGCATCATCCTAGGAACACTAATTAACATCTAAACAACATCTGGAAATCATTAATTTCTACCCAGAATCGATTCAAAGTTTTGACCCTTATGATTCAAAAAAAATCAATTAATTCATTCTTCCTCAAAACTTAATCAATCCATCTCATTCTTTTTGCAATGATCTCCTCAATCATTTACCCATCTATTCCAGAAAAATCATGCCTTAATTCGAACTATATCAAAAACGCCTAAATTGTGACCTAATTCAATCAATTCGAATTAAAACCTAATTGACACAAATTAATGATGTTACTTACTTGTTTTGGTGCCATTGATGATCCTTCAACTCTCCTGCAACTCTTAAATTTCTCCTAATGGTCGAATTAATGAACCCCAAGTGTGGTGGAATGAGTGTGTGTGAGTTTCTATGATTTTTGAAATCTTGGGTATATATACTTCACTCCATCCGATCAGTATTTCATCCAACCGATTCGGATTGAATTTTTGCAAAACTTCACTTTTTCTTTCTTTCTTCAATACTTTGACTTTTGCAAGAACAAATAGAAAGTACTTTACTCCCTTAAAAAGACTTCACTTTAGGTAAAAATACCACCAACACACTTATTCTCCCAACTTGTTATCCAAACTATCTCTACAACTTCTAAAACAAAACTTAACTCCATAGATTAAAAACTTAATAAAACCATAAGATAACCAAAAGGTCTTAAACTTAAATCAAACTTAAATGCAAAACATTAAACTACTATTAAAAATGCATTAAAAATAAACAAACAAGCAAACATTAGCACAAGCCTTGTGCTTTATTCTTCAACTCTTGCTCTTCAACCTTCATCCTTCAAAGTATTCATGCTTCAAGATGTCTTCACTTTGAAATTTGCCGGATAACTTTCGGTTAGTCACTTGTGTTCTAAACTTCCTTGCAAAATTTCTTCCATCCGGACAAACTATATCAAACTTCACATGCCATTCTCCATCACCTTCTTCTTTCTTGTAAACACTAGTTCCTTCGGGTCCCCATTCCAAATTCTTCAATTGAACCGGTAAGGATCCAAGAAAATCTGTCAATTTATGGAACACAAAAACATTCTTGAATGGGTTATAGAAAACCTCCATAGCTAATGCTCTTTCCAACTCATCTTCAATACCAAAGTAACTAGGGACAATCGGCCCATATTTAGGTCTTCCCTCTTCATCTCTACCAACTTCAAAACAACCTAAATGGTCTTCTTCTTCTTCTTCATCATGCACTTCCTTCATAATCTTGCCTCTAGGTTTTGGATAATAGGTATGCTTCAAGATCCCATCACTAATAGTCATAGTACCTCTACCCATATCTATAATAGCTCCGCAAGTTCTCAAAAATGTTCTTCCTAACAACAAAGGTAACTCCTTATCTTCCGGGATATTAAGTACAAGAAAATCGGCTAAGAAAGCTTGGTATCCTACTTGCACTCTAACATTCTTCACTTCCCCCATTGCTTTTGCTCTTGAATTGTCAGCCATAGTAAGATTATATTGATTTGGTTGAGGATTACCAAGTCCTAATCTTTTGTACAACGGGTATGGCATCACATTCACACTTGCTCCTGTATCGGCCAATGCATACATTGCATCGGTTCCATTCACCTTAATTGGTAACACAAAATTTCCCGGATCGCTCTCTTTCTTAGGCAACCCATTTTCAACTATCCTTTCCCTTGCAAACTCATCAAAATTCTTATCCTCTAGCCTAGCTGTTGCCATCATAACCGCATCTAACTTCTTACGATAAACCATGTAATTGTTCAACACTTCTATAACCGGCTTCTCTTCCATAAGCTCCTTAAATTTCATTTCCAAGTTCTCCAAAACAGCTTCCTTTTGTTCTTGAGTCAATGGTTTAACTTCTTGAGGTGATTTGGGCGATGAACTAGATGAACTACTCTCATTTTTAGGGTGGAGGGTTGGGTAAGTTTGTTAAGTGGTGTTTTCTTGCGATTAGCCTTTCCCATTTTAACAATCTCTCCTCTTCCTTCCTTCTTCTCTACCATATCATCATCAACATCAATTCTCATCTCTCCCATAGCAAAATCAACCCTACATTTAGTTTTCACCATGAAATTTCTACCAAACATAACCTCCGGTTCATCCACATTTCCATATTCCAACACAACAAAATCAATCTTGAAAACATGACCATGAATATTAACTTTCACATCTCTCACTATCTTCCTACCATAATTCTCATAATCAAGCCTAACAAAGCCAAGCTTACTAAGCATTTCTTCCGTAATGTAATTCTCACCATACTCCATATTAAGTTGAGCATCCCAAGCCTTAACTCCTTCCATACCACATGGTGTAGCATACCTCATACATGGTACATCAAACTCTTTAGGTGGTGCTTGCGTAAACACAACCACTCTTTTCTCCTTAGGTAAACAAACACTGCTTTCGCCAACTTCTTCTTTCCCTTCTAAACCAATCTTAGCTTCATCCAAAATGCTTTCCAACTTCTCCAAAGAATCTCCTGAATCTCTCAACATCTCTTCCAAATGTCTCAAATATTCCGAAACATTGCTTAAACTTTCCATTCTACTTAAGCACTATCATAACATAACCACAAAACAAAAAATTCCAAACTATTAGCGTGAGGGTTAGTTATAATCGAACCATATCAAAATATCAAACAAAAATAAGCTAACAAACAACTTCAAATCATCAAAACATCAAAACAACTAAAAATAAAAAATCATAAAAATTTTTACCGAGGCAACCATCCGATCGGTATCACCTTCCATCCGATCGGATGGGAAAACTGCAAAAGATAAAATCTCACCAACCGAATCGGATGCGGGCGGCCTCCGATCGGTTCGATCGAAAAAAAAAATTTTTTTTTTTTTTATAATGATAATAATAATACTAAACTAATGACAACCTTTTTTTTTAACTTGTTTTTGTGCTTTTTTTTTTATATATATAGAAAACTAAAGAGAAGAAATAACTAATAACTAAAACTAATTAATATAATCCTAATTACTTATCAAGCATCAAATTATCTAATTAACTTTAAATAATGAACTAATGAACATAAAGACTAATTATAACTCATTCAATAAAAACTTTAAAACTACCAAACATTAAATAAATAAATAAACTACATTAACTTATTAAACTACATTAACTAATCATTAAACATAATAAAACTTTCTAATACCCTAAATTAATTAATCTAATTACTCTACTAATTAAACATAACATTAATGAATCATAAAAACTGAAAAAATAACAAAAATTACTAAACAAAAAATATTACCGAGACCACCAACCGATCGGATGGAAATCCATCCGATTCGGTTGGTCCGAACCAAACTTTTTTTTTACTTTTTTTAAAAAAAAAACTTAAGACTACTAAGCCCAACTACCAAGAAAATCTTAACAATTCCCCGGCAGCGGCGCCAAAAACTTGATGTGCGTGTCGTTGTGTTCAAGTTTTAAAATTTATAAACACGATTTATCCAATTCTCTAATCACACATACGAGCAAGTATACTCGTCCGTGGTAGTAAAGGTGGGTAAGTCGAGATCGTCCCAAGGGAATTGGGGTTGAGGTTTAGTAAATAAGTTTTAGCAAAATGGAGTGTCAATCCAATTTGAAGCAAATTCTAAAAACAAACAAGCAAGGTTCAATCAATCAAAAACTAATATACTTGTGTGTAGTTTCCATGACAATTGTTTAGAGTAACCAATCAAGTTGGGTGTTACTTGTAATGATGCACAACTTAAAATGAATGATTCACAATCAATGGTTTTTGTCATGAGAAATCATATCTAAGAATTCAATCTCCTAGTTAACTCCTTTCGGCCATTATTAACTATTACGATAATTCTATTAAGTCCTTTTTGTTGTTTGAAAGCATGTCTTATCTCAAGAATTCCTACGAATCCTTTCGGCCTTTTTCGTGATGAAATCGTTTCCAAATCCATTTTAATGAGTAAAGGTGTTGCTTGTCACACACCACAATCCATACTAATTCGTGCACTAACTTTTTGGAATAAAAACATAAAGAAAACTCCTTTCGGCCTTGTGAATCTTTGAAAATGTTTTTACCAACCAATTAAGCAAGATTAGATTTTATCTCAACAAACTCATAAAACAAGATATGTTTTCATGCATCACTATGATAAGATTACTCCAACAATTGTCACATCATCCACACACAAGTATAACTAAATTACTCCATAACAATCATAACCAAACACAAATAATTAACCAAACTTTCATTCATCATATAGTAAAAGTAAAAGTAGTTCATTATAACTCAACAAGAAATACCTATCAAGGAATTACAAGAACTAGAATTGTGGAACTATAGCAATCCACACTCCTCCAATCGCCTATTATCACAAGTAAACAACTTCCACACGCGGACGCAACTCTTGAGACTCGAACTCAAGATCTCCTGGATGTTTTCACAGCAACTACAAGCTTTTGGGCAATAATAATAATAGTGGTGTAGCTTTCTTAGGTTATGTCACTTCCCCAAAAGAACTCTCTTTGTAAATTAACCAAGGGTTCCTTAAATAAGTGAGGAAACCCTTCTTATCCAAGTAAAAACGTCCATATGTTTTAACAGCTGAGAAATGATAAGCCTCAATGATTATGGGGCTTAAATTCACCATTTAATGCAACTTTGTAACTTCAGTGCCGGCCAACCGATCGGTATTTGGCTCCTACCGATCGGTTTGAGCTCTCGGTGTTTCCAACTTCACTCCATCCGAATCGGATGCGGGCAGCATCCGATCGGATGGATGATCCTGCCATGCACTTTTATTTTCTTTTATTCATTTCTCGTTACGTGCTTGATCCTTCTCTGTACCATTGATTTTCTTCATAGAACTTGATCTTTTCTTGATATATTAAGCATAGAAGTCTTGGTCTAATCAATTCTCTGAAGTATCATGTGGTTTCTTTCTCGTAATTCTCCTTATGTGCATAATCTCTTCATTTCTTCGTGTTTTCCTCCACTTTTCCTGTACTTGGCTATATTTACTTGCATACACACTTTTTCATCATTTAGCAACAAATACATGCAAATATAACCAAATATGATGCACAAAACTAGCAATAACGCACCTAAAAACATGTTAGATTTAAGCGTTATCAGTACACAATATCCATGTCATTCCGGAGGTGGTCCGCCGGCTTTTGAACAGTCATGAATATAAACAACATTTGGCGGCCCCCTTTAGCCTGTCCTCCCAATCCGGATTTTTAGAGGGTGTGTCGTTGGCTCACAAGCCGGAGGATTTTGCTAAGATACTGGCCGAGGTGGAGGATCTTGACATGGAGGCTGACGCCAAGTTCGCACCTTTGTATGACGGACTTTTCTCTGCCGAGTATCCTTATATCAAGAAAGTCAGCAGTGCTTATCTGGAATCCCTTGATGGGATAATGAACATATTTCCTGACCCCGCTCCGTACGTGCCCGCCGAGACTGTAGTAGCCAAAGCTGCCAACGGAACCATACCGAGGCTCCCAAGGTCCAAGCTGCCAATGTCCAGGACTCCGCAACGGGAGAAGGTAGATCGGCCCTTTGAAAAATTTGACTGTTATTGAAGTCTAGGTAATTCCGTTTTGACTACGGGTGAAAATTATCTCAGATTTCTTTGTGAAGCTTATTTAATCTTGTTACTTTGAAATTTATTCAGGAGATGTAAGGCTTTCGGGTCGCTGGACTAGGTTTAGAAAAAAACTGATATGATTCGGATGACTGTTATAACTTGTAATTTGAATAATTTGTATGTTTTTTTTTAATCTTCATATTCGGTTGTATGGTTGCTTTGCTAGTTATAGAATGTATCATGTTTCCACTTTGTGCATACATCATATTACTCACGCTCCGGAACGACTTGCTCTGCGAGTTTGACGAAACCGCCCAATTTTGCGCCCTACGGCGACTTGTGACTGTATGGTTCCTCAGTCCTGTTGTCTCGGCCCTTTTTGGATCCCCTTTTCGGGCACCAGCCTATTATGGGCAGAGTGCGTTATTCAGTTTTGTGTTCTGGTTTCACGGCCTTTTCGCCTTGGCTTGTACGATGATACCTTTTTGTTGGATGTCCGGATGGACCGTGCCTACCGGACCAGATATGTTTGTCAACGATGGTTATTTTCCTTTTTTTTTTTTTTTTTATGTAATCATTTCCGAACGGCTATGGATTGTTTTGCTGGCTTTAGTCTGAAGCCGAGAGCCATACATGTCCCTTCCATCATCCTCTTTGTTTCTTGCGTAGATAAATCATAATTCTCCTGCCATAATCATTATTGCTCGTGATGGGTCATTATACGGCATTTATATTCGAATCACGAACGTACATCAAACACTTGTTTTTTTATTACCGTCACTACTTGCATAGCTCCGGAGGTACAAGTTAACGCTTGATTTATGTTCTGATTGCAAACGTACAATATACTTGTTTTTTATTACCTTCGCTATTTACATAGCTCCGGAGGTACAAGCTTATGTGCTTTCGGGCGACATACGCCATTCGGCCTTTTTGGCTTACTTGGGGATTGGAAAACGTACAATAATACTTGTTTTTTATTACCTTCACTATTTACATAGCTCCGGAGGTACAAGTTTATACGTTTTCGGGCGACATACGACATTCGGCCTTTTTGGTTTACTTATGTATATGGCAACCACTTTTTGGGTATAAACCATTTTCGGGCGACATACGCCATTCGGCCTTTTTGGCTTACTTATATATATGGCAACCACTTTTTGGGTATAAACCATCTTTGAACATTGACCACTGATCTCCGGAGGTCGCGAGCGTGCCGGAGGGATCATTTTTAGCTTATGTTCAGAATGTGACAAGTATGGCAAGGACACAGCATGTAGAAAAAATTGCTTCCCCTTGACGGTGGGATAACTGCATTTGTCATTCATATAGTTAATATCAGGTCCTTTCGGACGTTACACAAGTCATATAAATCGAACGTTTACAAAAACACTTTCTCCAACCGATGGCATGCTGCGTTCATAGTGCTTCCTTTTCTTCCTTTACCTACGATTTATGTGATCCAGCTCGGTAGGTCTCCATGACCCGGTAGGGTCCCTCCCCGTCGGGTCCAAGCTTTCTTTGATTTTTACTCCTGCTCTCTGTCCTTCCGGTACATGAGATCACCTGCCTTGGATGGTGAAGATATTTTTGTTCCTTTCGTTAGCCAATAATAAAAACAAACACTGACAGGGATGAAATAACTATATATTCTAGTAACATTTTGTTTTAACAGTTACTTGAACTTTTTACCTTTACCATGGACGCCCCGGCTCGAGCCTTTCGGTCATGGCCTTGCATCATCTTTTCATATCTCACCTTCCGGATTGCAACCCTCTTCCTTCGATTTGGTCGTGGGCTTCGTGAAGCAATGTTGTAAGACTCTGGTTCCTCGGTACACTCGGGTAATCTCCGGGATACTTCCGCCCTCTCTTGTATCTCTCTTGCCTTCCGGGTTAATTCTCTCGTTCTCTCAGCATTCCGAGTTTCATTCACTGCCTCTCTCTCTATCATTTGCTCCCCCTACTCTATGACATTCCAGAATAACTACTGATCGAGTGATTAACGTTGCTATGCCACCTGTAGTAGGGAACTTAATCATCGAGTGGATAGTTGAGGTGACGGCTCGTAGCTTCTTTAATCCGGAGTGTCCCAATATAATGTTATAGGGAGAGGGAGATCGGACCACAGCGAATACTATCCTAGTTTTGCGGGACAGACCTTGACTTCCAAAACAAACCTCCAGTTCTATCTTCCCCAGCGGCTTAACGGACTCTCCCGTAAATCCTATCAAAGGCGTGTTGGTTTCTTCCAGCCGGGTCTGGACAGAGGGGTACAAACGTTCAAAGCAATGCTCGTATATGACCTCCATTGAAGCACCGGGGTCTACATAAACTTCTCGTACCGCTAGGGCTGGCAAATCATGTAAACACAAACCTGTTAAGACACGACACGATAAGACACGACACGATAAGGGGCAGACACGAACACGACACGATAATTTTTCGTGTCAAATTTTCAAAACATGAACACGACCTGTTAAGTAACAGGTCTTAACATGTAACACCCCGACCCGTCAGGGTAAAGATATCACAAATATATGGTTTCATATCAGAATCAACATAGTATCCATAAACCAAAATAGCGGAAGTCAAATACATAATCCAAAAATAAGTCAACATGACTTATATCCAAAATGAAAGGAAATAAAAGAAATTCATAAGTTCAATGCCCAAACAATGGCAACATAAAGTCTAGAGAAATCAAATGGTAGATAAGCTATAAGAACAAGCTTCACTCAAGTGCACTCAACCCCAAAGCCGTGCCCAACTCCTAGCTTAATTACCTGCCGCGGGAAAAGAAAACGCGGCTGAGCTACTAGAGCTCAGTGAACAGATATAACGTAACAAGCAGTAGCATAGTGAATAATACATGAGTAAAATGAGAATGGAAGCATAAGTACATGATGAGAATACATGAAAGAATTACATGGTGTCATAAGGTAAAGGATAAAGGTGCATGGTAAAGATATGGTCAGTAATCCACTACGAGCCCATAACATGAAATCATAATCATAATCATAATCATAGCCATAAACATGTAGAGGGGAGACCTCTTCGTATCCTGTAAATATGAGGGGTGTCCTCATCATGGGTTGGAGTAGCTAGCTCCCGGAGTGTGAAAGACGTGTATCGCACACACCATCAGTCACCATGAATATCATAACATAACATAACATGTACATGAACAAATCTAGGATGCATCCATACGCCCCAGGTGGCCATAATCTGCCTCTACGTGAACATAACATACAGGGACGGGACAGGTCATCACTCTCCTGCCCTAGAGTCATGCCATCGGTGCATCGACTGACATGGACATGAAACCCTCATGCCTAGTGAGTGGCTCGTAGTATCAAACTGAGGGTAAAGGTCAAGTATCATGAATCATGTTTTAAGTTTACTTGCATAGGTCAATATCATGTTTCATAAGTTCATAATCATGGTTCATAATCATGGTTCATAAGCAAGGTTCATATGCAAAGGTTCATAAGTAAAGGTTCATGAGCAAGGTTCATAAGTAAAGGTTCATGAGCAAGGTTCAAAAGCATAAAAGGTTCAATATCATGGTGGTTCATTAATCAAAGTCCTAATAAGAGAATGAAGGCCTCTTATCAAAGAAGCAGAATATCTGTACCTTATTGCTTGACAAGGATCACACTGAAAAGATGATAAAGCACAGGATTACTCCCTCTTCACACCTAGAGGAGTAAAGACATGATTACTAAAGATCCCAATTCCATATTAAGTAACTTTCTATTTTTAGAAAGTTTCCTTATTTAGTAAGTTTCTATATTTAGTAAGATCTCCATATTTATCCATTAGGTTAAGTTAATATTAGTTTTATTCAAGTTTACACTTTATACCCTTGAGGTTTCATAATTTTACATGTTTGGTCCCTTAGTTAATAAATTTACATATTAAGCCCTTAATTATTCATGTTAACATGTTTAGTCCTTAGTTTTATCAATTTACATATTATACCCTTATTTTAAGTGATGTACGATTCATAACCCTTAGAAAATAGATTTTACAACTTTAGTCCCTCATGTTATAACAATTTCATTATTAGTCCTTATTTTATATAAATCGTCCTTTAATTAATAATAATTTCATATAGGCCCTTTAAATTATCCAAATGACACACGGCCCCTTTAAATATGTTTATTTATACTACAAAACCATGAGTTTCCCAAAATGACACTTTTAGTCCCTCTAGTAATTTAAATTATAAATCGATCTATAACTTATTATATATTTCAAAATAAGTCCTTAAATGATTATTTTAGCATACAAGGTCCTTTCTAATATTTACCACTCGACACCCACAGGTTTTAGACGTTCCAAAAGTGCCCCTTAAGTTTTTAAAAATGACAAAACAACCCTTAAACTTTTTAAAACACAATCGGTATTACTTTTTATAAATCGAATTGAGCCCTAGACCTAATCCAATAATTATGCAATAATTTCCCAACAATCATTACCTCATGATAAGCCCAAAATAAATTATCAAAACCCTAGTTCATGCGATTTCATAATTTTCCAAAAATCCTTTCTAAAATCCGGTTTATAGATAATTCGACAATAAAATATAGGAGCCATGTAAAATCGACAATCCATTTTTCTTAGGTTAGTATGATCATAAAGCATCCATGAAAATTGGTCTTGATATTTATTTCGATCGATTTTGTGTATTTTAATGTTATGGGTCGTTTTTGAGTTTTAATTATCAACCGATGGATATATCATGCATGGTTCGAATTAGACATTTTATATGGAGTTCATGTCGACTAAAGAATAGGAGAAAAATAGCAAACCAGGATTCGAACGTAGGATTTGAGTGACACGAATTATGAAGCCTCGACTTGTACCAAAATTAAACCCGATCAACGAGTGCTCCACAAACCTTGTACACATTTTTCATAGGTCGAGTAGCATGTAAGGGACATGAGAAAAATAAGAAATGAACATTACAATGATCGGATGAGACATAATAATTTTTACCTTATTATTGGACTCGACAACAAGAAGAATCGAATAGGCTTGAATCGGGCTACCACAAATCGTCTTGCTATTTTTCTAGGCTCCTTAGAACTGTGATGAACTTGTAGAAATTGTTTGGAGAATTATGGTGATCGAATGGAGGCTACAAAAATGTTTGTGTGTGTTTTAGTGTTACTCGGCAATTAGGGTTTGTCAAAAATAAATGGGATTGATTTAAAATGGGTATGGCCGAGTAAATGGGGGAGGGATGAGGCCAAGATTTCGGAAATATTGTTTTGGCAATTTATGGCTTTAATTATCCTCTTAACTACTCATAATTTCCTTTAAATAACTTTCATTTTAAACATGAATTTAAATTTAAAATGATATTAGGCGCCCAAGGGCATTTTAGTAATTTTCGTGGCTTGTATAAATGTTAAATGTAGTTGTTAAAATTATTTGGGATCATGTCTTGTTCATTGCTAGAAATTTGGAATTTATTCTGTGCTTTACATATGTTTTATTTTAGGTTTTAAATTCCCAAGGGCAATTTGATCATTTTACATGTTATAGAATTTTAGGTATTACAACTTCTTCCCCACTAAAAGAAAAATTTCGTCCTCGAAATTTGCAAGGACATAGGAAAGGAAACATGACAGAAACGAAACGGAACATACCAGATCAAAACATGAAATGAGGATAACTCGATCGTATTGACTCTTCGGTCTCCCAGGTTGCCTCGCGTGCTGGGTGATTCCGCCAAAGAATCTTTACAAAAGGAATGACTTTATTTCTCATAACGCGTTCCTGACGCTCTAGAACCGCTTCCGGTTCTTCAGATAAGGTCATATCGGGGCGGATTTGATCAAACGGATAAGAAGCCACATGTAGAGGATGATAATTGTATCCCCTCAAAAGAGATACATGAAATACATTATGAACATGAGCCAACTGAGGTGGTAAAGCTAGACGATACGATACTTCTCCGATACGCTCCAGAATTTCAAAAGGTCCAATAAACCGAGGGCTGAGCTTGCCCTTAATACCAAAACGTTTGACGCCTCGGAACGGAGATACTTTAAGAAATACCCGGTCGCCGACATTAAACTCTAGATCTCGACGGTGCTTATCCGCATAACTCTTTTGACGCGCTCGTGCCTCTTTCAATTTCTCCTTAGCCGTAGCAACCTTTTCATTTGTGACCTCAATCATCTCAGGTCCTTCAAGAATACGTTCCCCTACTTCATTCCAACATACCGGTGCTCTGCACTTTCGCCCATATAACATCTCAAAAGGTGCCATATCGATGCTCGCGTGCCAACTGTTATTATAAGCGAACTCTACCAAACATAGGTAATCGTCCCAACTACCCGTCCATTCCAACGCACATGCCCGTAACATATCCTCTAATGTCTGGATGGTCCTCTCCGACTGACCATCAGTTTGGGGATGAAAAGCGGTACTGAACTTAAGACGGACACCCCAAACTTTATGCAATCCCTTCCAGAAGCGCGAAGTAAAACGAGGATCACGATCAGAAACGATAGAAGAAGGAGTGCCATGCAATCTAACAATCTCCTGCGTGAAAATCTCGGACAACTTACTAACACTGTAGCTCATACGGATGGGTAAGAAATGAGCGGATTTAGTTAGCCGATCAACGACCACCCAAATCGCATCATGCTTCCTACGAGTCAACGGTAAACCACAAACAAAATCCATAGAAATTTCATCCCACTTCCAAACTGGAATCTCCAAAGGCTGTAATAACCCACTAGCTCTCTGGTGTTCAATCTTGACCTGCTGACAGGTCATACATCTAGCTACAAACGATGCCACATCCTGCTTCATGCCGCTCCACCAGAAATGTTGCTTTAGATCCCGATACATCTTGGTTGAACCAGGATGTATAGAAAAAGGAGAACTATGAGCCTCAGTCAACAAGGCCTCACGTAGATCAGAATCATCAGGGACACATAATCGATCTCCACACCATACAATACCACTACCATCTACCTGAAACTCAGACTGCTTACCTTCCTCGATATTCTGCACAATAGCCCAGAGTTCACCATCGTCCTTCTGAGCTTCCTTAATCCGCAGCATCAAGTTCGATTCCACCTTCAAACTCGCCCAATAACCACTAACGCCCTTTACACATAGCTCAACCTCTAACCGCTCCAAATCCTGAAGAATACGAGGCTCGATATTTATACTAGCAATCATACCCGATTTCCTGCTGAGTGCATCGGCAACAACATTCGCCTTGCCGGGATGATACTGGATATTAGTGTCGTAATCTTTCAGAAGCTCCAACCATCTCCTCTGCCTCATGTTGAGCTCTTTCTGGGTAAATATGTATTTGAGACTCTTATGATCCGTGAAGATATCACATGATTCACCGTATAAGTAATGTCTCCATATTTTCAACGCAAATACTACAGCTGCCAACTCTAGATCATGGGTCGGATAATTTTCCTCATAGGGTTTTAACTGCCTTGAAGCATAGGCAATCACTTTCCCGTTCTGCATGAGAACACAACCTAAACCCTTCTTGGAAGCGTCACTGTAAATCTGAAATCCTCCCGAACCCGACGGTAAAGTCAAAATAGGTGCAGACACTAGTCGTCGTTTCAACTCCTCAAAGCTCTGCTCACGCTCATCCGTCCACACAAACTTTTCACCTTTTCTCATCAACTGAGTCAACGGTAAAGCCAACTTCGAAAACCCCTCGACAAAACGTCGATAGTAGCCAGCTAAACCCAGAAAAACTCCTGACTTCGGTTACCGTGGTAGGTCTTGGCCATTTTGTGATAGCCTCGACCTTAGCTGGATCCATGGTAATCCCATCTGCAGACACGACGTGGCCAAGGAAAGCAACTCGGTCCAACCAAAATTCACACTTGGAAAATTTAGCGTATAATTTCTGCTGCCTCAGAATACCCAAAACAGTACGCAAATGCTGCTCGTGCTCTTCCGCCGACTTAGAATATACCAGAATATCATCAATGAAAACGATGACAAATTTATCAAGAAATTCATGGAAAACCCGGTTCATTAAGTCCATAAATACTGCAGGAGCATTTGTTAACCCAAAAGGCATGACTAAAAACTCATAATGTCCATACCGAGTACGAAAAGCAGTCTTAGAAATGTCCTGCTCTTTAACCCGCAACTGGTGATAACCAGATCGCAAGTCAATCTTGGAGAATACTTTAGCACCCTGCAACTGATCGAATAAATCATCGATGCGAGGTAGCGGATAACGGTTCCGAATAGGTATACGGTTTAACTCCCGGTAATCGATACACAACCGCATATACCCATCTTTCTTCTTTACAAAAAGTACAGGAGCACCCCATGGTGACACACTTGGACGAATAAATCCACAGTCCAATAACTCTTCTAGCTGTTCTTTTAACTCCTTGAGTTCCACCGGTCCCATCCGGTACGGAGCCTTAGAGATAGGCTCAGCGCCGGGAATCAAATCGATAGTAAATTCAACCTCTCTGGCCGGAGCAAGACCAGGAAGTTTTTCAGGGAAAACATCAGAAAATTCCCGAACAACATGAACAGTATTAATATCAGGACCTTCCGCAGAAGTATCTTTAACAGAGGCCAAATAACCTTGGCAACCATGAGATATTAGAGTCCTTGCTTTCAAAGCAGAAATAATTTTCACAGATTTTAGAGAGCGGGTTTCATGAAAGACAAATTCAGGCTGAGTTAGATCACCAAAAATTACTTTTCGAGCATGACAGTCAATGGTGGCTCTATGAAAAGATAACCAATCCATGCCGAGAATAACATCGAAATCAACCATGTCCAAAGGGAGCAGATTTGCCGAACGAATCCGGTCATCGAATCGTATAGGACAATTTACGTATTCATGATCAATAAGTGTACTGAGTTTCATGGGAGTGGAGAGGGATACTTGATTACTTAGTGGTGTTGGTAATATTTTAAGTTTCTTAACCAGATTCATAGATATAATCGAGTGTGTAGCTCCAGTATCAAAAAGTGTGAAAATAGCGTGATCACCAATATATAAAACGCCCGTAATCGTACCTGAAGACTGTGCCGCCTGATCCCGAGTCATAGAATATACACGGCCAGTGTTGGGTGGAGGGGGAGGTAAATAGTTCCCGGTTTTCTCCGGGTTTTGCTTGGGACAATCTTTCACACGATGCTCTGTCGAACCACATCCAAAACAAGTCCCAGAAGCCCGACGACATGGTCCATTGTGGCGCTTGCCACACGTAGTACAAATAGGATAAGAATATGAACCCCCAGATGCACCTCCCTGAGAACTAGAACCCGAAGCCCTGCTCTGCTGATTACCCCTAGCAGTCTGGTCTCTTCCCTGTTTCTGACTGGTGTTGCGTCCCGAGCGATCATCTCCCTGCCTAGGAGTGAACCTGGAATCCTGCCCTCTAGTATCCGACCTCTTCTGATCATAGTTCCTGCCAGCCTGACCCTGATGGTCGTATCGTCGATCCCCCTGACCACGAGAATCATAACTCCTGTCATTCCGGCCCTTAAAATCCCTGCTCTGACCCTGAGTCTGAATCTTGTCCCCATCTCTGTTCCTCTTATACCCAGATCCCTGATGAAATATCTCAATATTGCGAGCTGCGTCGCAACATTCTGCCGGGTCTTGGAACTCATCATTAAGTATGCGGTCTAGTACCCACCTAATACAATAATAGAAGAAAAATGTATTAATGTCTATTGGTACCAACCATCAACTTAAATAGGTTACTAACCTCTTGAGTCCCCATTTGTATTGCCTAGCCTGCTGCTTAGAATCCCCAGCAAGCGGACCCACAAAACTCACTAATCTCTGAAACCGCTCCAGATACTGCCCAGCATTCTCAGAATCAAGCTGAGAGATAGTGTTGTACTCCCTAATGAACCTCTGCTGCTCGGAAACCGGAAAGTACCGATTATAGAATGTGGTACGGAAATCAGCCCATGAACAACCAAGAACATATGCATCACCACCTTTAGCTTCTTTGTGCGCTTTCCACCAGTTGAGCGCGTCACCCTCTAACTTGAACACAGCCAGACGAGTCTTGAACCCGTCTTCACAACCTAACACCTCGAACAGTTTCTCCATGTGGGTGATCCAGTCTTCTGCTGCATGAGGAGTAGCAGCAGAAGTGAATGACAACGGCTTGAGTTTATTAAAACTTTCCAGCCACCCATTAATGGTAGTGGGTCGGGCCCCACCACCAGAAGAACTGCCAGCACCCCCAGATGAAGTAGCCCCACCATTAATAAGCCGGTTGATCACCGCATCAGTGTTAAGGCCCGGTAGCAGATTGGCTATAGCGTTAGCCACCATAGCCTCCAGATTGGGGATTTCAGCATCTCCTCCACTGTTATACTCTTGGTGACGAGTGTTAACCATCTATAGAATTACGAAGACGATTAGTAAGGTGAAACAAAATATGATAGAGCAGAATAAGGAAAAGAGTACGCGAAAGGAAAACCTAATGTCTACCCAATCCTCACAGGTCAAAGGCCTAAGCCAACGGGTTTCGGAAACCTGTGCTCTGATACCATAAATTGTAACACCCCGACCCGTCAAGGGTAAAGATATCACAAATATATGGTTTCATATCAGAATCAACATAGTATCCATAAACCAAAATAGCGGAAGTCAAATACATAATCCAACAATAAGTCAACATGACTTATATCCAAAATGAAAGGAAATAAAAGAAGTACATAAGTTCAATGCCCAAACAATGGCAACATAAAGTCTAGAGAAATCAAATGGTAGATAAGCTATAAGAACAAGCTTCACTCAAGTGCACTCAACCCCAAAGCCATGCCCAACTCCTAGCTTAATTACCTGCCGCGGGAAAAGAAAACGCGGCTGAGCTACTAGAGCTCAGTGAACAGATATAACGTAACAAGCAGTAGCATAGTGAATAATACATGAGTAAAATGAGAATGGAAGCATAAGTACATGATGAGAATACATGAAAGAATTACATGGTGTCATAAGGTAAAGGATAAAGGTGCATGGTAAAGATATGGTCAGTAATCCACTACGAGCCCATAACATGAAATCATAATCATAATCATAATCATAGCCATAAACATGTAGAGGGGAGACCTCTTCGTATCCTGTAAATATGAGGGGTGTCCTCATCATGGGTTGGAGTAGCTAGCTCCCGGAGTGTGAAAGACGTGTATCGCACACACCATCAGTCACCATGAATATCATAACATAACATAACATGTACATGAACAAATCTAGGATGCATCCATACGCCCCAGGTGGCCATAATCTGCCTCTACGTGAACATAACATACAGGGACGGGACAGGTCATCACTCTCCTGCCCTAGAGTCATGCCATCGGTGCATCGACTGACATGGACATGAAACCCTCATGCCTAGTGAGTGGCTCGTAGTATCAAACTGAGGGTAAAGGTCAAGTATCATGAATCATGTTTTAAGTTTACTTGCATAGGTCAATATCATGTTTCATAAGTTCATAATCATGGTTCATAATCATGGTTCATAAGCAAGGTTCATATGCAAAGGTTCATAAGTAAAGGTTCATGAGCAAGGTTCATAAGTAAAGGTTCATGAGCAAGGTTCAAAAGCATAAAAGGTTCAATATCATGGTGGTTCATTAATCAAAGTCATAATAAGAGAATGAAGGCCTCTTATCAAAGAAGCAGAATATCTGTACCTTATTGCTTGACAAGGATCACACTGAAAAGATGATAAAGCACAGGATTACTCCCTCTTCACACCTAGAGGAGTAAAGACATGATTACTAAAGATCCCAATTCCATATTAAGTAACTTTCTATTTTTAGAAAGTTTCCTTATTTAGTAAGTTTCTATATTTAGTAAGATCTCCATATTTATCCATTAGGTTAAGTTAATATTAGTTTTATTCAAGTTTACACTTTATACCCTTGAGGTTTCATAATTTTACATGTTTGGTCCCTTAGTTAATAAATTTACATATTAAGCCCTTAATTATTCATGTTAACATGTTTAGTCCTTAGTTTTATCAATTTACATATTATATCCTTATTTTAAGTGATGTACGATTCATAACCCTTATAAAATAGATTTTACAACTTTAGTCCCTCATGTTATAACAATTTCATTATTAGTCCTTATTTTATATAAATCGTCCTTTAATTAATAATAATTTCATATAGGCCCTTTAAATTATCCAAATGACACACGGCCCCTTTAAATATGTTTATTTATACTACAAAACCATGAGTTTCCCAAAATGACACTTTTAGTCCCTTTAGTAATTTAAATTATAAATCGATCTATAACTTATTATATATTTCAAAATAAGTCCTTAAATGATTATTTTAGCATACAAGGTCCTTTCTAATATTTACCACTCGACACCCACAGGTTTTAGACGTTCCAAAAGTGCCCCTTAAGTTTTTAAAAATGACAAAACAACCCTTAAACTTTTTAAAACACAATCGGTATTACTTTTTATAAATCGAATTGAGCCCTAGACCTAATCCAATAATTATGCAACAATTTCCCAACAATCATTACCTCATGATAAGCCCAAAATAAATTATCAAAACCCTAGTTCATGCGATTTCATAATTTTCCAAAAATCCTTTCTAAAATCCGGTTTATAGATAATTCGACAATAAAATATAGGAGCCATGTAAAATCGACAATCCATTTTTCTTAGGTTAGTATGATCATAAAGCATCCATGAAAATTGGTCTTGATATTTATTTCGATCGATTTCGTGTATTTTAATGTTATGGGTCGTTTTTGAGTTTTAATTATCAACCGATGGATATATCATGCATGGTTCGAATTAGACATTTTATATGGAGTTCATGTCGACTAAAGAATAGGAGAAAAATAGCAAACCAGGATTCGAACGTAGGATTTGAGTGACACGAATTATGAAGCCTCGACTTGTACCAAAATTAAACCCGATCAACGAGTGCTCCACAAACCTTGTACACATTTTTCATAGGTCGAGTAGCATGTAAGGGACATGAGAAAAATAAGAAATGAACATTACAATGATCGGATGAGACATAATAATTTTTACCTTATTATTGGACTCGACAACAAGAAGAATCGAATAGGCTTGAATCGGGCTACCACAAATCGTCTTGCTATTTTTCTAGGCTCCTTAGAACTGTGATGAACTTGTAGAAATTGTTTGGAGAATTATGGTGATCGAATGGAGGCTACAAAAATGTTTGTGTGTGTTTTAGTGTTACTCGGCAATTAGGGTTTGTCAAAAATGAATGGGATTGATTTAAAATGGGTATGGCCGAGTAAATGGGGGAGGGATGAGGCCAAGATTTCGGAAATATTGTTTTGGCAATTTATGGCTTTAATTATCCTCTTAACTACTCATAATTTCCTTTAAATAACTTTCATTTTAAACATGAATTTAAATTTAAAATGATATTAGGCGCCCAAGGGCATTTTAGTAATTTTCGTGGCTTGTATAAATGTTAAATGTAGTTGTTAAAATTATTTGGGATCATGTCTTGTTCATTGCTAGAAATTTGGAATTTATTCTGTGCTTTACATATGTTTTATTTTAGGTTTTAAATTCCCAGGGGCAATTTGGTCATTTTACATGTTATAGAATTTTAGGTATTAGGTCATAACAGGTCGACCTGTTAACGACACGAAACCTGTTAAGCCCAAACACGAACCTGTTAACATGTCGTGTTTTTGTGTCGTGTTTTCGTGTTCGTGTCAAAATTGCACATAGAGTGTGTCAGACACGACCTGTTAAGACACGACAAGATAAGGGGCAGACACGAACACAACACGATAATTTTTCGTGTCAAAATTTCAAAACACGAACACGACCTGTTAAGTAACAGGTCTTAACAGGTCGACCTGTTAACGACACGAAACCTGTTAAGCCTAAACACGAAACCTGTTAACAAGTCGTGTTTTTGTGTCGTGTTTTTGTGTCGTGTTCGTGTCAAAATTGCCAGCCCTACGTACCGCATGACCTTCCACCTTTACCTCAACTATCAAAGGTTCATCCGACACATCCTCCGGGAGGATAGGCGGGAAACTGATCGGGGCGTTCATCTATTCCTCTTCTTCTGCATCTGCCATCTTCCCTTTTCTCGCGGCCACTGGACTTCGGATCATGTTAATGATCTTCCCCTTGTTTGCATGGTTGTTTCCTCCCTGAGGTGCCCTCCTCCTCTGCCGAATGTTTTTCAACAGATGGTCCAGTTTTCCCGTATCCAACGCCGTTTTTATGTGCTCTTCAAGTTGATAGCAATCATCGGTGACATGTCCCTTCTCACCATGGTAGTCGCAATACCGATCCATAATTTCTGGGAGGGGCTTTCCTTTCATAGGAGGGGGCTGCGGTAGTTTTAGCTGATGTTCAGTGGCGAGGATTTCTTTGGGAGTCTTCGTGAGGGAGTTCAGATCTATGGGTCTTGTGTCATACCGACGGACGTCGTTACGACGGATGTCAGTTTTACTGGTGTTATCGTTCCTTGCGGGAACATAGGGAGCGTAGTAGTCATTCCTGCGGGGCTTGAACTCAATCCTGGGGTTGTTCCTACGGCGATCTCCTCCGAAAGGGACTTTCGGGGCATACTGGTCGCTCCTGCTGTTGTATGGGCCCTGGCGGTATTCTCTGAGGACATCCGCTTTCTCTCCTTTCGGCAGTTCAGTATTCCGGAACGCTTCCTCCGACCGAACAAAATCATCGAACCTCTCCAACATCTCATCGACTGTTTTGGGAATCTTATCCGAGAACTTTTTCGCCAATTCCGGGCAATGGTGGCCATTCATGAACGAAGAGATCTGCATTATTTCTGGGGCATCCGGAAAGTAGTTTGCTTCACTTACCCACCGCTCTTTAAAGTCTGGGAGGCTCTCATTGGCCTTCCTATGCTTCCTGTCGGCAGTTTGTCGAACCACCCTCTGGCCTTCCCGTCCAAAGTTTGTTGAAACATTCGACACCATACAGGCATTGGCCATTCTTCGTGATTCCCTGCTCCCGTGAACCGATTGATGTGGTCGTCCGGATCGGTCGTTCCGTCATACAATTTAAGGTTCGTTGGTATTTTGTGCTTAGGAGATGAGAACTCTATAATCCTTCTCGTAAACGGGCACTTTATTACTTCCTTGAATGGTCTGCTCAAGTCGTCCACCACTGTTTTTCCCTTGTCGTATTGTGATTTTTCAGTATACTCATCTTCCGCGTCCGTGAAATCATCTTCAAAGTTTAACATCGTAGGGCTTATCAGTTCGCGGTTGCCCTGCTGCTTGAGTAACTCTTTGAGAGCCGATATGTGACCTTCCATAACGGTTCGGGTATCCGGAGGGTCTTGATTTCTTCCTCCGGATCCTTCAGCTCCTCCGGCATTTCGGGGAGGGGTGGTTGGGGTAGGACCAGTCATTCTGAGCTTCGGGTAGATCGAATAGTAGGTCCCACGGATGGCGCCAATTTGTTGAAGTAATTTTCCGTAAACACTTCAGACAAACAAATGAGGTCTTCTGGTCGAACTCGATGAAGGTTCTTCCGAAAGACTGATGGATCAATCCCTTCGGCTTCTGAGGGTCCTTCGGTTAACTGCACACAAAAGCACGCATTAGGCTCGCTCCGGGTGTTATCCCAGGACCAAGCTCCGGCGTGAGAGTAAGTATTGGGTAATCCGAAAGACTTAAACAGTAATTGAGAGTAAATGTGGGTAGCCAAAAGTTGGTTGAGTGTAGTAAATGAGCTGGGTATTTATACTACCCAGCCTTGATACCTGATATGGCGGCGCCGGATTTTCTGGGTTTGTATCCCAGACACAATCCCGTAAATCCTGGGGCGGCGGCGGCGGTGTCTGCTGCTGCTATCTGTCATAAAGGTTATGTCACTTGTCCTATTGCTCACAATTGCATTGGCCGGACGAATTAGGTGCCTTCCGGTACTTACCGGACGACTTAACTCCGCCCGGACGGTCTGACGAGTTAGTCCGTCTGGACACATACGCCAACACTTTACTCACGCAATTTCGTCTCACGTTCTATAAATTACTCATTCATGTTGTGTAAAGGCCTGTTTGCATCGCAACTAATAGAAAAAACGACTACTAGACTAGACTAGTAGTTGAGTGCTCCTTGTTGTTCGGATCTTGACCGGATAGGCGGCCAACCTCCTGGAGAGAGCGATGTGCATGGACCAGGTGAGTAGGGATGCAGCTCCGTGGACCGCTCGTCAGGCCTGATAGGTGGTGGTATCACACCCTTCTCAAAGGAACCGTACGTGAGACTCTCGCGTTACATCATGACATCTTAAGAAATGTAACTCAAATACATGAGTTAGCACAGTAGATTTCAAATTCAAAACTTGTAACAAACAATTATAAAAGTTCTTGAGAAAGGTATTATAAACTTTTTTTTTTGGAAAAAAAGTAAATTTTATTGCCACTAAAAAATATAAACAGAAACAGACCCATGGCAAACCATGAACAAACTCATGAAGCATAAGGTGGGTGAATACATACTCAAAAAAAAATAATAATAATAATAATAATAATAATAAAAATAATAAAAATAAAATAAAAATAAAAATTAATACCAAAATTCTAAAATAACTAAGTTGTGAGACAAAAAAATGGGGACCTAGGCTCCAAAGAACAAAAAACCCAAAAAAAAAACATAAGCCCAAGATAGCACATATAGTTTTCAATTCATTTGCTTCAAATGTGATTTGCACACTCCATTCTAAAAATTGCAAAAATCGTCCTTGTGGTTTGGCCAAATTGTACGTTTAGTCCCTGTGATTTATTAAGTGCAAAAATTGTCCATATTTGGCACTGTTTCATGCACTTTTGGTCCCCCATGTTAACCGGCGTCAAGTGAGTTCCGTTAGCACTTACACGTTAGCCTTTTTGGCTAATGATCGTTGCAGCTCTCATCCTTTAAACTTACGGCCAAACCACAAGGACGATTTTTGCAATTTGCTGATTTTTATCGATTTTTTTTTTGAAAATTTTTTTTCGTCCGTTTTTTTTTTTTAATTTTTTTTTTGAAATTTTTTTTTTTTGTCAAAAAAAAATTTGAAATTTTTTTTCTTCAAAAATCCTATAATTTTTTTTTCTTCGTCCGTTTTTTATACGATTTTTTTTTACTTTTTTTCGTCATGCGACTTTTTTTCGAAATTTTCTGTTTTTGGAAAAAAAAACACTTTTTGGGCACAAAAAGTTTTTTTGGAACATATAAAAAACATATACGTTTTTATATGTTCAAAAAAAACGTTTTTATATGTATAAAAATGTATAAAAAAAGTATAAAGAGCGTAAATTTTTTATAAAAAAAACGCATATAAAAACATATAAAAAACGTTCTTCGTATATAAAAACGTTTTTCGTATATTAAAACATAAAAAAAAAAAAACGTTTTTCGTATATAAAAACATATAAAAAACATTTTTCGTATATAAAAGGTTTTTCGTTTATAAAAACATATAAAAAGTATATAAAAACGTTTTTCGTATATAAAAAATGTTTTTCGTATAAAAAACTTTTTTTATATAAAAATGGCTTTTATATAAAAACGTTTTATATAAAAAACTTTTTTCATATATAAAAACTCTTTTATAAACTTTCTTTTATATAAAAAAAAACTTTTTTCGTATGTAAAAACTTTTTTATACACTTCTTTTTTATATAAAAAACTTTTTTCGTATATAAAAACTTTTTTATAAACTTTTTTTATATAAAAAAGTATTATATATAAATAGGGGTGCAAACGAGCCGAGCTACTCGAGCTCGACTCGATAAAAAACTCGAAACGAGCCGAGCCTTGTCGAGCTCGAGCCTGAAAATCAACTCGTTTGCTTATCGAGCCCGAGCTCGAGCCGAGCTTGTGAAGATCGAGTAGGCTCGTCGAACCTTATCGAGCCGAGCCCATTTGGCCCAATAACCAAGCCCAAAATTACGGGTATAAAAAACACTCCAACCCTAAGAATCTGTTCATTTGATAACCCTAATCCTAACACCATCCGCCCCCATTAGTTGGTGTACTACTCTTTTGTTTAAAATAGATCTCATCAAATCTTATCTTCATGATACTCATGTGTTTCATCTCCATCTCATTACCATAACTGAATACTTAACCCTTCAAGACCAACAAATACAAACACAACCGTATCTTTACTTTTGTCTTCATTTACATCTCAAGGCTGAATCAAGAATGCATCATGGCTTCAAGATCCTAGGTAGGTTCTTGTATTGTTGTGTTTTGATTTAAACGAACGGATGGACAGATGGAAACCGTATGGTTTTTGTTTGATCCATTTAAGATTCGAATAGTGAACGAAGTTTATCTTCCAAAATAGATCGATGATGAGTTTTCTCTTTGGTGTATGTCTTTGGACGTTTATATGAGTACCAAAGAGTAAACTGAGATCTAAAATATTTTCCATTTCGTCTCTTATTTTGTGTGACCGAATGAAGGAAGGGTTCAAACACAGTTGTTATGATCTTTTTCTTTATATATGTCGGATATTAATGAAGTTGAGTCTTCAAAAGAGATCAATGATGTGTTAGTTTTCTTGAATTAAATAATTTTAAAGTACTTGTATTCTCACAAGAGATACAAAAGAAAACATAACTGAGATCTTGTAATTAGTTTACTGTTAAATACAAAGATTGCATGATTTAGAGGTCAATTGTAATATGAGGATGGGATAGGATAGATCGTAGTTGTGGTTGGTATATGTTTTGGACAGTGTTGGGCTTGGCAGTGGTATTGGCTTTCTACTACTTCGATTACTTTACTTTTTATTTTCGTTTAGGACTATTATTGACCAATGAAGATAAATTCAGATCTGAGGTCTTTATCTGCTTTCGTTTTCTTTTTCTTGTGGTTGACTGATGATGGTTAAAAAAACTGAAGTCAATATAAGAGTTGTATTTGGTATTTACTCGAGCCTTGTCGAGCCGAGCTCGAGCTTTGTGAAAACTTAACGAGCCGAGCTCGAGCACAAAAATAAAGGCTCGGATCAAGCCGAGCTCGAGCTTGTTAAAAAACTGACTAGCCGAGCTCGAGTATAGTAAAGCTTGGGCTCGGCTCGGCCCGTTTGCACCCCTATATATAAACATTTATATAAATACGTTTTATATAAAAAAAAACATTTTTATATATAAATGTTTTATATAGAAAACGTTTTATATAAAAAAAAATATATACGAAAAAAGTTTTTGAAAAAAAACGGACGAAAAAAAAATTTCAAAAAAAACGGTCGAAAAAAAATAGTAAATTGCAAAAATCGTCCTTGCGGTTTAGTTTAAATGATGGGCGCTGCAACGAACGTTAGCCAAAAGAGCTAACGTGTATTTGCTAACGGAACACACTTAACGCCGGTTAACATGGGGGACCAAATGTGCATGAAACAGTGCCAAATCCGGACCATTTTTGCACTTAATGAATCACAGGGACGAAACGTGCAATTTGACCAAACCACAAGGACGATTTTTGCAATTTACTCCTCCATTTTATGTTATAAACGCTTCTACATATGGCCATGAATTGGCCATGAACTTTCAAAAAATTTCAATTGTTGTTAACGAACTTTGAAAAGTACTATTATCATCTATGAAACTCCTAAATTCGTTCAAAAATTACCCATATTGTCTATGTTTGCAACTTGTAACCGGCTATTATTGTTCGAATTAATAAAAAAAATTAATAAATAAATCTTTACCCAACTCCAACACACATATATTTACGAATATGACACACTCAGCAACGACCAATTACTATATATATATATATATATATATATATATATATATATATATATATATATATATATATATATATATATATAATTTGCCGTTTAATACGACGTCGTTTGATTCCCATCATCTATACGTCACCTTTGCGTCACTCGGTGGGAGCCCAGCCCGTTTCTTTGCGAGCCCAACCGGCCTTTTCCTCTTTTTTTTATTTATTTTTTATTTTTTTTTTGTCCTATATACAAACCGCCATTCTTTTGATAGTGATCTGTTCATCCAACTGGAAATATCGTAAGTTAGAGAAGAAGAAGAATCTGGTACCCGTTTTTTTCGTTGCTGGGTTTAGTCGATTGTTGTTGGTAGGTTAATTATTGCTTTGTTGTTGATGTTTAATTGTTTGCTGTTAATGTTTAATTTACTCCTTTTGTAGCCTGTCTATTTGTTATCCTTAGATGTTAATCATTGAAAATAATATGAAATTACTTCTCCTTAGTTTTAATTACTTGATTTATCCATTAACTGCTGTTACTGACATGTTCTATTTGTTTTACTGTTAATAGAAGACATTAGTGGCAACTTGCTGCTTCAGATCTTTAACAAGATTGTCACTTTCCACCATTGTTGTTGCTATATTGCTTTCTTCATTCAGTTTTACTTCCACAGGTTTGGATCTTGCTTGCATTTTTTTTAGTTGATTTGGTACATGGGTTTTGCTTAATTTTGTTAAAAATGTGTGCTTTATTAACTCGATTGACTTATTGGTCAAAGATGGTTAGTGGGTCATTTTCAGTTTAGTGTTAAAAAGATCGGATCTTTATTGATAAAGATTCAAGATTTGTGGTTTATTTGGTTATTTGGATAATGGGTTTGATTGGTTTTAGTGATTAAGTAAGTTATTGCAGTGAATTAGTACATGGGAGGTGCTAATCTTATTAGTTATGCAATTAAGTGAACGGTTTATCATTCCTTTTTATAGTTCTATATAATTAAGATCATGGGTGATTTCTATATTAATTTTCTCAGCGGATTGCAAATTGCTGTAAGGGAGGTGTTATTAACTCATGGGCTCAAAGTCCGGACAACTATGCTACCTCATTCCAAGTTAGTGTTGGTGCAGCTGGAACCACTAACAAAATGGTCAAACCACCCAAGAACTTCACCTTGCTTGCACCCGGCCCTGGCTATACATATGGACCTGCTATCGTTGGTAAACCAACAAAGTTTATTACTCCAGATGAAAGAAGAGTAACTCAAGCTATGAGTAAGTATTACTAAAGTTACTATTTAACCATCGAATCGTTAAAAGATTCTAACCACCTAAATCTTCTTTTTTTTCTGCCAGTGACATGGAACGTTACATGTACGTATTCACAGTTTTTGGCTCAGAAAACGCCCACTTGCTGTGTATCACTCTCTTCATTTTACAATGACATGATTGTACCCTGCCCAACATGTACCTGTGGATACCAAAATAACATTACTCACCCTGGAAGCTGTGTAAAGTAAGGCCTTTTATTTTTGATTTTGGCTAATAACCGATTTGGTCTTCTTAATGCAATACCATTTTTGCTTAAATTTGATTCATAACTTTGAGAATCACTTTCAAGTTTAAAATTTGAACTCTTACCATGCTGTATGTATAACTGACAATTTACATGAATATTGTTAATTGTTATCGTTAAAGAATGTATGTTTTATATTAATAATAATATTATTCCCAAATGATGAGTAATTCTCTTTACGCACAGAGCGTTATCGAAACATGCAAGAGACAAAACTCACGAATCTTTACAAAGTGCTATTCTGGTGGAAAAACAAATTACAGATGCTTATATCCATCCTCATAGCTAAAAGGTAATGCCACAGACTTGATAGCTCGAAACTTTTCAACATTGTTCAAATGCTCATTCTCCAACCTGAGTCATTCACTATACTGTTAGATTATGTATTCATGAAACTGTTTTTATGTGTGTTTGTAATCAGGAATGGAACTACACCTGAAGAAATTCCATATGCCACGTAAAAATTAGCTGCAAGATCACCGCCCCGCCGCAACGCGGCGGCTCGCAGCAGTCCTCATTTTACCAAAACAATGATTATCTTCATAACTTGAGATTCTTTGATTCACCCAGGACAAACTGGGGGATGGGAATTGAATGGGGATCTCATGTTGGAAACAAAGGTAATTCATTCTCTTTTCCTTTCTTATCTTTCCTTTTCATCCTACCAAACATGCCCGAGTTATACCTTTTCACGTCAAATTATACATATATACACTTACGATAGTTAGAGAGATAAAAAAAATATTTCTCCCTCCTTGCGTGAGAGGGGATTAAAAGTGGGTTACTGTTCATTATTTTTAGACATATATTGAATTTTGTTATGTCATTTTAACTTTGAGTTGCTAAACACATGTTCTAGCCTTCTAGGACAATAATATTTTGAGATGTTATAGCATTCATAATGATATATGTTCACAAAAGCTTAAAAGAATAGCAGAAGATGGTGAAAACATTATTACTCATATAAAAGATTGGGTTTCGAACTTTAACTATTGAAACATCTTAAGCCATATATGAAGTAATCATTTTTACGTAAACTATATTTAGGATTGTATTTACTTTTTTCGATATTATCATTCAATCAGAATCTTTTGTAAGCGGTATTAATGTATTATAATGAAAATTATTTGTTTAACCAAAACTGTTATGAATATTGTTAACGATCTAAAAAAGATAAGTTCTACCTATTGAACTTTCGATACAAGTTTACCCAACGATTAAAATTACTTCTACATGTTTACCTAGCGATACAAGTTTACCCATCGACATAGCAACACCACGTATCAACCCAACATCTACACACGACATTCTCGCCACGTGTCACCCCAACATCGACACACAAACAAAAAAACACACATCAACATAGTCATAGAATCAAGTCACTAAAAACCTACGCATCTATCTCCGCCATTTAATAACAACCTAAAATAAGGCAAAGTAACCATCTCAATTTACGGTAGACTTTCAACCCTCATTTAGTCACCCAATTTGAATCTCAAATTCAAACTTTCCTAATCTCAATTTTGTACAAGGTATGCTTATTTTATTAAGAGCCAATTCCCAAAATGGTAGTTTAATTTAACTTTTTTCAAAAAATAGTACAAAAATAATGTCTTTTCCCAAAAAGGCCATGTGCGAATGTGCGAATCCACAAATACTTTGACACGTGTCTAGACAAAAGATATCACACCAATAATTCAGCCCACCATTATACCCCACGTGCCTATTTGACTTTTTTAAACAAATGTGCGAACGCCGGTGTGCGAATGTGCGAACGACGGCTATAAAATCTTCCCATATCTTTACAAAATCTACTTTTTGTCATGTATCTTTCTTGGGAAAGAACCATTTGGATTTTTAAAATATATAATTTGTACTTTTATTTTGTTGTTGCATATACTCAAAATCAAAACACATACTGTTGCGATCAAAACATATACAAAAACACACATTATCAAACGATAAAAAACACATATCAAACACACTGTACCGATCAAAAACACATACCAAATCTCAAGGTTTTAGTGGATCTGTGAAACAAATAGTGTACCGATAAAAAAAACACATACAAAACACGCACATTTTGTTGTATAATGGCGTCTAGATTTCAAGTAAGTTATATTTTGATTTTTTTATAGCTGTGTTTCTTTTAAAATACTTCTTTGATTAGGGTTTACATACATAAGCAGTTTATTGCACTCAAGAAGCAGTTTGATTAGGGTTTAGAAGCAGTTTAGGGTTTAAAATCGGTTTTAACGTTGTACATATATTCTTGTTTGAATTAATTAGTATTTGGCAAAAGTGCTATGTTAGTTTTTAACCATTCCTTGTGTATTGCACTCAAAACTGATTAAAAATAAGCACATAAGAAGCAGTTTGATTAGGGTTTACATAAAGAAGCAGTTTAGGGTTTAAAATCGTTTTTAAGGTTGTACATATAATCTTTTTTGAACTAATTAGTATTTGGCGAAAGTGGTAGACCTTAGTTTTTAACCATTCCTTGTTTATTGCACTCAAAACTGCTTAAAAATAAGCACATAAGAAGCAGTTTGATTAGGGTTTACATAAAGAAGCAGTTTAGGGTTTAAAATCGTTTTTAAGGTTGTACATATATTCTTTTTTGAGCTAAATTTATGAGCTAAATGATCTAAGCAGTCGATGTGATGTATGTTAAATGGAAGTAACTTTTACTGAAATTAACCCAAGTTTGCGATAAAAGATATACGCCATTAATTGTATATGATCATTAATTCTTATGCATGTTCTCAATCTTGTAGCATAGTTTGTATTTGCATTTTGCATAGAATTTATGCCTAAGCAGTAATGATCTAATGTATGCAGCTTTGCAATTTGCACGGTAACAACTTTATGAGCTAAATGATCTAATGTATGCAGCTTAACTATGGTTTACTTCATAATATTGACTTGTTTATTATTTTTTTTGTAGGTTGTTAATACGAGGGTAAACATTAGATATAGATTAAACCTACTGACAAAGATAAGAGATCGTCTAGCCAAAAAGGGGGAACGTTGTTACAATTTGTTTAGGCGTAGTGTTTTTGGTCCCTGGCTAAACATTAGAAGTTGTGATCATGATAACCATATTTTGAACTTCCTTCTTTTTCACCAAAGGAATGTTGAGCAGCCAAGTTATGATACCCCGTTTATTTTTGATGTTGGGCAACACACCATACAGTTGGGGAGGAGAGAGTTTTGTCTTATAACGGGTTTTCGATTTGGCAAAATCGAGTTAGACAGTTTGGATGGTGTGAAGTCTAGCTTTATGAAGCGTTTGTTCCCCGGTTTTAGGTATTTGAAGAGGGAAAACCTAAAACGCATGCTTGAGAGTGAACAATTTGAGCACATATCGGATGAGGATGTTGTGCGTGTGTGCCTTCTACTAGCGGCTGATTTTATTTTCATGGGTCAAGAGTTGAGGCATGTGATGGTGAATGAGATTGTGGTGCTAGCTGATGATTTGGAGGCATGGAATGCTTTTTCTTGGGGGGAGCATATGTGGCAGGAATTCCATGAACGGATTTACATGTTGGTCTCTGGGAAAAGGGATGTGTATATGGAAGGGTATGCCAGAAAGGGGGCGGCATACCAGGCTGTGTATAACTTATACGGTTTTGCTTACGCGTTGAAGGTTAGTATACTAGTATGTATTGCTGGTAGCATAGCATATTGGTATCACAACTTTGTTATTGAATTGGCCGATTTTTTATCTGCTTGTTGTGAAATTCAAGTACCCATAATAGCAATATTTCATTTGATTTCACCCGTTGGCCTCTTTGATATTATAGCTAATATAGTGTTTTCGTTGGTTATTGAAAATATATGTTGAAATTTGAATAAACCTATAATGGTTTGCTAGCCTGTATGGAATGTGTTGAAATTTAGTTTTGTTACTCTTCATGGCGTTTTGCCTCTAGTGCTTGATCTTCCATCTGCTTTTTTACAGTGGCAACCAAAGATTTTCCTATTTCTTCCGCTCTTTTCTCTATTTCTAGTTCACGGCGTTTTGCCTCTAGTGCTTTTTCTTCCATCTGGTTTTGTACAATGGCAACCATAGAGAAAAATCTAGGGTTGCCATTTGTACAAAAACTGATGGAATAAAAAGCACTAGAGGCAAAACGCCATGAACTAGAAATAGAGAAAAGAGCAGAAGAAATATGATTGGCCATAAGATGTTCCATTGTGGCTGGGTTTCGTTGGCGACACATGAGCAGATAGAAGATCAAGCACTTGAGGCAAAACACCAAAGTTGGTAGATTTCTTCAAGTCAATCATGTTCCATTGTGGCTGGCTTTCGTTGGCGACACATGAATATATATTTCTATCAAGAGATATAATCATTGATCCCAATGGAGCATGATTGGCCTGAAGATGTTTAGCATCTTTGTCTATAGTCGTAGTAGAATGGGTTGGAAACTTGAAATATATTAGCCATTAAACAAAACTTCATTCAGACACGCTAAAATATCTCTAGTTTGATTTCATTCAGACCTTGAAATGTATCCAGCTTGAAATGTAATTTGGTGCCTTTTTCAAGCAGAGTAAGGTAATTGCTAGTGTGTTCGGCTATATATAAGTGGTTATGATCTTAAGTTAATTAGTGATTGTTAGTTTCTAGTCTCTCTTAATAAGGTTTATCTTGCATTTTGATATTCGAAGGATATATATCTTTGTGTATGGAAATACTTGTGTGTGAATGATTGATAAACAGAAATGCAGCTAAACCATTTTGTTCTCTGTCATTACAGATTTTTGTACTTGAAACCATTTTGTTCCATCTAACTGAACGCTTGTTTACATTACAGATTTTTGTTCTTGAAACATTTCCTCAGTCCAGGCTATGGTGGGAGAAAGATGAGCAGGCTATTCCACGGGGGGTTGATTGGGCTAATGTGACCGGGTTTAACAAATCTGATTATGAGAAACTTTTTTATGTAACAACACCCGTACAAACCTTGATTCCAACAGATGTCGAGAAGGCATCACCCTGGTTTATCTCAAGCTTAGAATATTTTGACATAACTGGTGGATCAAGTTCAAGTACATTCAAACCAGCTAAAAGGGATAAGATCAAGGCCAGGGTTGCTCGAAAGACTCGTCGAAAAGAAGTTGGCACGGAGGTACGTATTCGTACTGAGGTGCATACGAGTGTTGTTGGTGAAGGTTTTTCTGATGAAGGTGAATCAAGTGATGTGGATGTGGATGAAGAGACTAAGAGGCTGACCAAGAAACAAATTTTAAAGAAGATGGTTGATATGGAAGGTCGTTTAGCTGTTCTAGAGCGGTTAGTCCAACCAGGTAAGGTTCCGACTGCTGTTGCGGGTTCCAGTGATGTTACGGATGTTGTTCAAGATTCAGAGGTATGTATTTACTATTACGGAGCCTATGAAAGGCTCTCACTGTCTTAAATTTTAAAAAATTTCTAATTGTTGTGAAATCACAAACCAATTAAACATGTCAGGTTTTTTATTGTTAGGTTTTGGTAATTAAAACCTGAATAGTGTATCGTAAACTTGTTATTTGGTTGCTAGTGATCTGGATAAACTGTTACATAGTTAGATGGCTGTTTTGGGAAATCAAACTTCACACAATTTTACAAAACAAATTTCAAGTGCGAGCGTTGGAAACCTTTTGCTTTTGTCTTTGCAATCGATCCAAGTGTTGTATCATTCTGGTGGTAATCGGCTATTCTATGGGAATCTTTGGGGGGAAACGGATCAGCGGGTAGATCCGGACATCCTTGAACCATAGATGGTCGGTTTACTTAACCCTGTAGAGTTGGGCTTAGATATCGGGCCTCAGATTATTCATCCTGCTTATGATTAAGCCACGGCGGAGGTAGTCTGTACTCCCGATCAGGTTCGAACTACACGGGCAACTGTTTTGACAGCTTGTGATCTTGCGAAGACTTAGTGCATGGCGGTACACACAATCTTGTAAATTCTTTTGCAAAATTTTGTGAGCTTTAATTTTCCACTAACGGTTAGTTTATGGATATGATAAAGTATTTGGAAACTTTAATTTACCTTGAATTCAAAGTTGTGTGTTTTCTTTTTCCGGTCTTAAGCCTCACACTGTCTTACATATGATCGCTTATATCTAGGGTTTTTTAGGGTTAGGGTTTTTGTATGTGCATGTCAGGTTTTTTATTGTTAGGTTTTGGTAATTAAAACCTGAATAGTGTATCGTAAACTTTGTTGAGATTTAAATATTCTGAAGATTAGTATCGGGAATTAAAGGTTTACAAGATCAGTTCTGCTCAAGGAAATACACTAAGTATCATTCTACTGCTAGTGCATTTCATTCTACTGCTAGCGTTAAGATTCTGCTGCCGCAAACATTCTACTGCTGGTGCAACAAATACTGCTGCTAGATGGATAAGTGTTGAGTATTCTACTGCTGGTTGGATAAGTATACGAAGATATTTTGTACTAAAGTCAAGTATATACGGTAGATAATATCTTAGACAATGTGATCAGTCACCATGTGGTTTACACAGAGTAAGTTGTAAACACAGATACATGTTGTATCTTAATGACTGACACACTCAAACAAGTAGTTCGACAAGACTTATCATAATTGTAATGATCTCCTTTGTTTGTATAAAAGGGAGATCTTAGACTAGATACAAAGTGTGTTGAAAATAAGTGTGAATTTGTAATTAATGTAACTAGTCGAATACAGAGAAAACTAAGTTGATAGAACAAGATAGAAAATAAGTTTTCTTTGTAATAGAGATTCAAGGTTTTGTAACCCTAGTGATAGTGAAGATCACTCGTATTATTCTTGAATAATATTGAATCGTTTTGTGTTAACTTTCATTATTCATTATCAAATTCAACAACCAACAACTGTTCCATTTCCAATAACAAATAACCTTCTAAGTGTGATTAAGTAGATTTCGCATACTTAATCATATTCATTCAAAGTATCACATACACTCGTACTAAAGGACTAACATCCTCAATAGTGTATCGAAGCATCCTCTCAATTGGTATCAGAGCAAGGCTGATATCTTTGATTTAGAAGAAGAAGAAGAAGAAATGGACGTTGAATCCATTCAGACGAATGTAGCTGCAAAATTACCCATGCTCAAACAGAATGAGTTTGAGAAGTGGAGGCTGAGGATAGAGCAGTATTTCCAAGTGCAAGACTATGCACTTCGGGAAATTATTGAAGATGGAAACTCTTACCAGCCTACAACAACTACATCAACAGTGGAAGGCAAAGTGGTGACAACTCTGCAGCTCCACCCAACATCTGCAGAAGACAGAATAAAGAAGAAAAATGATCTAAAGGCAAGAAGCATGCTGATGATGACCATTCCCAATGATCAACTTTTAAACTTCAGCAAGTTCAAAGATGCCAAGTCATTATTTGAAGCTATTGTTGCCAAGTATGGTGGAAATGAAGCCAACAAGTAAACCCACAAGACTCTGCTCAAGCAGCAGTTTGAAAACTTCTCCTCTACCAACAATGAATTCTCTTGACCACATGTTTAATAGGCTTCAGAATATTGTGAGCCAAATTGCTATTCTTGGGGTTGAAATACCTCAAGAAGATTTGAACTCAAAATTTCTGAGAAGCATACCAGAAGAGTGGGCTATACATGTTGTTGTCTGGAAGAACAAGCCAGACCTTGACACCATGGAACTAATAGACTTGTATAGCAACTTTAAGATTGTGGAACAAGATTTGAAGAAAACTGGAGGTACTAGTTCTAACACTGTGAACATGGCATTTATGTCATCTCCTAGTACCTCAAATCCAAGTGAAGAGTTAAGGTTGTTGATGGTGTTGGTGCTGCTAGTTCATCAAGCAGTACCATGGGTATTTTGGATGAGAAGACTTGTTGTGCTTTTCTCACAAGTCGAAATGATGGGTCCATGCTCACTTATGAAGACCTCCAAGAGATTAATGATGATGATCTGGAGAAAATGGACCTAAAATGGCAAATTTCTCTTCTTAGCATGAGGGCTAAGAAGTTCTATCAAAGGACGAGGAAGAAGCTCACAATCAGCAACAATGATACTGCTGGTTTTGACAAGTCAAAGATAGAATGCTATAACTGCCACATGATGGGGCACTTCTCAAGAGAATGTAGAAGGCCAAGGCAACAAGATAGCAAGAATAGAGGTTTTGGAAGCAAATCCAAAACAGGGGAGGTTTCTGAGCCAAACTCAAAAGCTATGGTAGCTATTGATGGGCTAGGTTTTGATTGGAGTTTTATGGCTGATGAAGAAGAAGCTTCTTCACAGATGGCACTCATAGATTTCTCTACTGAGGTACAAAATCATAAAGTTTGTTCTAATACTTGCATAGCTCTTTCAGAACTACAAACTTTAATTAAACATTATGATGACCAAAAGAAAGTCCTAAGCAGAACTCAACAAGACTTAGTAGATTATAAATGTGGTTTAGAATCACTAGAGAAGCAGATCATTCACTACAAACAAAATGAATTTGCTTTTTCTGATGACAAAGCTCTTCTTAGACAAGACATATTCTTTAGAGATGCTGAAATTAAGCTTTTGAGAGAGGCTTATGATAGGATCAAAAAGGAAAATGGAAACATTCACTTGACTGTAGAAACACTAGAACATGCTTCTAGAGGTGTAACCAACATGATAGAATGTTAAGTGATTAATAGAGCCAAGTCAGGGTTAGGATATAATGCTATCGCACCCCCTTACAGAGGAATCCCTAAACCCCCAGGGATTGACCTAGAGCATTCAGGCTTAGCTGAATTTCAACAACCTGAGCTACAATATGGTGTACAGCCAAAAACAAAGCTAGTTGTTGATGAACCTAAGAAAGTAAGTGAGAGTTTAAGTAAAAATTCACTTCCTGAGGACAAGGTGTCCTCTAATAGAAGATCAGATAAAGTAGTCATTGAGGACTGGATATCTTATGATGATGAAGATGAACAGGTTGTGTCTAAACCTGAAGTGGTTAAGAAAGCAGGAACAAGTGTTCCTAAGATAGTCAAACATAATACTGATAGGCCTAAAATCAATGTTAAACATGCTAGGCAACCAGTTAGATATTGTGAACAATACAGAACCACAAACAAGCCTAAAGGCAACCAAAAGAATTGGAATGGCCTTAAGTCTCACAAACTAGGTGATAACTTTGACTTCTATAACAAAGCTTGTTTTGTATGCGGAGAATTTGACCATCTTGTAGCTTTCTGCAACCAAAGGGTATCTGGTATACAAACAATAGGGTGAATTTAAAAAGGCATACTCCTAAAAGTCACTCTAAATATACTAGAACAACACCCAGAGCAGTTTCATCAAAGTCTGGACCAAAAGCAGTTTCTACTGCTAGACCAAAAGATTCTACTTCTAGACAAGCAGTTTCTACTGCCAGACCTTTTTACTCTGTTTACCCTAAACCAGCAGTACAAAGTGCAAAAACAACTTACAAACATGCACAAACAACTGCTAAGAGACCTTTTCCAACAAAAGCAGTTTCACTAAAACAAATTTGGAAACCAAAGGGTTCTACTGCTAGGGAAAAGAGGGCCAATGCTGTTAAGGCCTCAGCATGTTGGATTTGGAAACCTCTCAAATCCAATGGTGCATCAACTGTTCTCAAGAGATTTAATTACATTGATGCACATGGCAAATCCAAGTCAGTAATGGCTTGGGTTCCCCAAGGAAACTAATTTCCTTATTTGTGTGCAGGAACATTCACCAACAGATCATGAAGATCAAGGCTATTCAGATAGTGGGTGTTCAAGGCACATGACAGGCAACATGTCTTATCTTTCCAACTTTCAATCATTAGATGGAGGATATGTTACCTTTGGAGGTGGTATCGGTGGCAAGATTACTGGTAAAGGTACTCTTAAAACTGGTAAATTGGATTTTGAAGATGTGTACTATGTACAAGAGCTAAAGTATAATCTTTTTAGTGTCTCACAAATGTGTGACAAAAAGAACAAAGTTCTTTTTACTGACACTGAATGTCTTGTACTTTCTTCTGATTTTAAGATGCCTGATGAAAGTCAAGTACTTCTTAAAATTCCAAGAAAGGGCAACATGTACAGTGTTGATATGAAGAAGATTGTTCCTAAAGAGACTCTTACTTGTCTAGTTGCAAAGGCCACATTGGATGAATCTATGAAATGGCATAGGAGGCTTGGTCACATTAACTTCAAAACCATAAATAAGATTGTTAAGAATGGTTTGGTAAGAGGTTTACCTCAAAAATGATTTGAAAATGACCAAACATGCATTGCTTGTCTTAAAGGCAAACAACACAAAGCCACTTGTAAGCCCAAAATTTTTAACTCTATTGATCAATCATTGTTTATGCTTCATATGGATTTATTTGGACCTACTTTTGTTAGTAGCCTAAAGCATAAAAGATATTGTCTAGTTATTACTGATGACTATAGTAGATTTACATGGGTTTTCTTTTTAGGTTCTAAGGATGAGACTTCTAGCATTCTTAAAACATTCATTACAGAGATAGAAAAACTAGTAAGCAAAAGAGTAAAAGTCATTAGATGTGATAATGGGACAGAGTTTAAGAATAGAGTTATGGATGACTTCTGCAAGGAAAAAAGTTTTAGGAGAGAATTTAGTGTAGCTAGAATTCCTCAGCAAAATGGAGTTGCTGAAAGGAGGAATAGGACACTCATAGAAGCTACTAGAACCATGTTAGCCGACTCTAAGTTGCCTATCACTTTTTGGGCTGAAGCAGTTAGTACTGCTTGCTATGTTCAAAACAGGGTTTTGGTTGTCAAATCTCACAATAAGACATCATATGAGCTTTTTAGAGGTAGAACTCCTGCAATAGGATTTCTTAGACCTTTTAGATGTCATGTGACAATTCTAAATACCTTAGACCATCTTGGAAAGTTTGATGGTAAAGCAGATGAAGGATTCTTAGTTGGATATTCTTTTAATAGCAAAGCTTTTAGAGTATACAACTCAAGAACTAGAAGAGTAGAGGAAAACCTGCATGTGGAGTTTTTAGAGAATAAATCCAATGTAGCAGGTCAAGGTCCCAATTGGCTATTTGATCTTGAGACACTAACCCATTCTATGAATTATGTGCCTGTTGTTGCAGAAACTAATGATTTTTCAGGTTCACAAACAACAAATGAGGCAGGGTTAGAAAAGAGACAGATCAAGATTGTGTATGGATGCCAATAAGTACAAGTGTGGATTTAACTTCAAAAATTGATGAACCTTCTTCTGATGAAGCTCAAGAAGGGATTGAATATGAAAACAAGGAAGGTGGAACAAAAGAACAAGAGAATGTTTCTACTGATGATAGTACTGCTGAGACAGAGCATTCTACTGCTAGGCTAAATTTTTCTACTGCTGAGCCAAATGTTTCTACTGCTGGCCCATCAGACTCAAATGAAGCAGATTTCTCATATGAAGAGGTGGATTTCAATAATCTCCCACCTAACTATCAAGTTCCTTCTACATCACACATAAGGATTCACAAAGTCCACTTCCTTGACAATGTGATTGGAGATGTACAATCAGGGGTGAAGACAAGGCAACAACTGATGTCTTCAGACCAACAAGGGCTTCTTAATGCCCTTTATGCTTCAAAGTAGCATGAGTTTTCCAACTCTTGCTTGTTCGTATGTTTTCTCTCACAAGCAGAACCAAAGAGTGTTCTTAAAGCCCTAGATGATTCAAGCTGGGTAGAAGCTATGCAAAAAGAGCTTCTTCAGTTCAAGATTCAGAAGGTTTGGGTGCTAGTTGATTTACCTAAGGATGTAAGGGTAATTGGCACTAGATGGGTTTTCAGAAATAAAAGGGATGAAAGGGGCATAGTGATTGGGAATAAGGCTAGATTAGTAGCCCAAGGGTACACACAAGAAGAAGGGATAAACTATGAAGAGGTTTTTGCTCCAGTAGCAAGGATTGAAGCCATTAGGTTATTTTTGGCTTATGCTTCATTTATGGGCTTCACAGTTTATCAAATGGATGTCAAGAGTGCTTTTCTATATGGTACTATTGAAGAAGAGGTGTATGTCTCACAACCTCCAGGGTTTACTGACCCAGATCATCCAGAAAAAGTGTACAAGGTAGTTAAGGCTTTTTATGGCTTTCATCAGGCACCAAGGGCATGGTATGAAACACTGGCTTCCTACTTAATTGAAAATGGATTTCAAAGAGGCAAGATTGATCAGACATTATTCATCAAGAAGTACAAGAATGATCTTTGGCTAGTACAGGTGTATGTGGATGATATCATCTTTGGATCTACAAGGAAGGAGATGTGTTTGGAGTTTGAGAAGCTTATGCATCATAAGTTTCAGATGAGTTCCATGGGGGAACTTACATTCTTTTTGGGTCTGCAAGTTAAGCAATCTAGTGAAGGCATATTTATTAGTCAAGATAAATATGTTGCAGAGATACTTAGAAAATTTCACTTTGCTGATTCAAAAGTGTCAAGCACACCAATGGACTCTGAGGAGCCACTTCTTAAAGATTTAGATGGAGACAATGTAGATGTACACACTTACAGATCTATGATAGGCTCTTTGATGTATCTCACATCATCAAGACCTGATATCATGTTCTCTGTTTGTGCTTGTGCAAGATTTCAAGTAACTCCAAAGGTTTCTCATTTAACAGCAGTCAAGAGGATTTTTAGATATCTCAAGGGTCAACCTAGGTTGGGTCTATGGTATTCTAGAGAATCACCTTTTGACTTGGTAGCATTTTCAGATAGTGATTATGCAGGTGCCAGCTTGGACAGAAAGTCAACAACTGGAGGATGTCAATTCCTTGGGCGTAGACTTATCTCATGGCAGTGTAAGAAGCAAACAATTGTGGCGACTTCAATGACTGAAGCTGAATATGTAGCTACTGCAAGTTGCTATGGTCAAGTCCTATGGTTTCAAAACCAACTTCTTGACTATGGGTACAATTTCATGAACGCTGTCATTCATATTGATAATAGTAGTACAATTTGCATAATTAAAAATCCAGTGCAACATTCTAAAACAAAACACATTGAAATAAGACATCATTTTATTAGAGACTGCAATGAGAAAAAGTTGATTCAAGTTCTTAAAATTGATTCTGATCACAACTTTTCAGATCTTCTTACAAAAGCTTTTGATGTTGGAAGGTTTCAGTACTTGGTAGCAAGTATTGGAATGCTTAATCCTCAATGATTTAAAACTATGTGTTTTTGTATATAAATTTTTGATTGTACTGCTGGCTTTATAAGTTACTACTGTTAGTGAAAAGTTTGTGCTGCTAGTACAAATTTTTGTTTGTTAAGTTCATATTTGTTAGTCATATTATGATATTGCTATAAGACAAATGCTGTGCATTTTGTTTCTTGGTTTTGGACTAACATTTTCAGGTATGAACATTGAGCACAAAAGAAGTTTCAAGTGAAATGGAAGCAGCAGAATGATTCTAGTTGCTAAAATAATAGGTTTATGATGGACTGAGTTTGGGGATTCTTAACAAAGGTTTACACCTAAGTTAATTAAATTCTTTAAAACTTCTTTCTTGAAACCTAGTTATCATGTTTCACATTGACTTGATGGCTCAGTTGGTCAGATAGTAACTGACACAACTCACTTTCTATCATTTTATACTTTTAAGTATAATGAGCAAGTCTAAGGACATCTGATAGAAAGAACAACTAGCAAAAGTGAATCTAACACTTGTGTTAGAGGCAACAATTGCTATGAGCTGGAAACCCTGTCAAGAAAGCCTTTTGAATAGGTTTATCTTTACACAGGCAGTTATTTATAACTGAAAATATTGGTTCTCACACAACCAGAGGTTACTTTAAACCGAATTCTTGATTAAGTGTCTGTTACACACTTAATCCCTTCAAAATGATTGAAAGCAGTATGATTTTTCAATAATAAAATCATATTCATACTGCTAAAAGTTTCTTAAAAAGGATTTTCAAAGAGGCTCAGAAAAACCATCAAATGATGGACAATGAGTCAAATGCCCCATGAATCACCTCTCATAGGAGTTAACACACCTAGAAGTGATGAGGGCAGCTAATTAAACTCTTAAGGAATTGATGGCCAACATGTACACTATTGTCTGAAAACATGTTCTCATTGGTAGATCAGATGATGGTGAGAGATCTTCCAAACAGGGGAGGAAATGATAAATCTCAGGGGAGGATAAATATTTTGGTACATAGTGAGAGATCTTCCAAGCTCAAGCTCAGGGGATGAAATAAAACCCAGGGGAGGAAGATTAACCAATAGAAGAAAGAAAAGTTGTGGTTGTGTATGCTCAGAATAGGGGAGAAATTGATCAAGCAGTTGTTGTATCTCCTCCTACAATGGAAAAGACAAGAGCATACAAGATGATGATGTTAGCTTTTTGAGAAGCTAAAATGTCTTATTATTCAGCCAATAATAAGAATGAGCATTCAGTTGATGGATGCTGGGAATAAGCTTTTTCAGTTAATGGAAACTGGGAATAAGCTCTTCAAATGAAGAAATTTCAAATGAAGATTCTGGAGTATTATATATATTCAGAAGGGATGAAGCATTCAAATGGAGAAAGTTCTATCTAGGAGCTTTCAGTTTCAATTTCAGTTCACTACGTTTGTTCATCACTTGCAAAGGCATGCTGGAAGATGATTTCACTTGTTGAAACAAGCATCCAAGATACACAGCACCATTGCCTCTTATAATTCCTCCATCCAAGGAAATTGCACCATCTTTTATTCAAGGTATTGATTTTGTGTTCAAGACAAAGAAAGATGATGTTATTGCTGAAAGAGTTTCACAGAAGGTAGATGAGTTAGACAGATAAGAAGATAGCTCAGATCAAGAATCTGACTATAAAGTGTTTGAAAGATTCTCACAATCATAATTTAATTCAGAAGAAACATGTTGAAAAGGATTCACATGTTTAGGGGAGGATTGTTGGGAATTAAATATTCTGAAGATTAGTATCGGGAATTAAAGGTTTACAAGATCAGTTCTGCTCAAGGAAATACACTAAGTATCATTCTACTGCTAGTGCATTTCATTCTACTGCTAGCGTTAAGATTCTGCTGCCGCAAACATTCTACTGCTGGTGCAACAGATACTGCTGCTAGATGGATAAGTGTCGAGTATTCTACTGCTGGTTGGATAAGTATACGAAGATATTTTGTACTAAAGTCAAGTATATACGGTAGATAATATCTTAGACAATGTGATCAGTCACCATGTGGTTTACACAGAGTAAGTTGTAAACACAGATACATGTTGTATCTTAATGACTGACACACTCAAACAAGTAGTTCGACAAGACTTATCATAATTGTAATGATCTCCTTTGTTTGTATAAAAGGGAGATCTTAGACTAGATACAAAGTGTGTTGAAAATAAGTGTGAATTTGTAATTAATGTAACTAGTCGAATACAGAGAAAACTAAGTTGATAGAACAAGATAGAAAATAAGTTTTCTTTGTAATAGAGATTCAAGGTTTTGTAACCCTAGTGATAGTGAAGATCACTCGTATTATTCTTGAATAATATTGAATCGTTTTGTGTTAACTTTCATTATTCATTATCAAATTCAACAACCAACACTGTTCCATTTCCAATAACAAATAACCTTCTAAGTGTGATTAAGTAGATTTCGCATACTTAATCATATTCATTCAAAGTATCACATACACTCGTACTAAAGGACTAACATCCTCAATAGTGTATCGAAGCATCCTCTCAATTGGTATCAGAGCAAGGCTGATATCTTTGATTTAGAAGAAGAAGAAGAAGAAATGGACGTTGAATCCATTCAGACGAATGTAGCTGCAAAATTACCCATGCTCAAACAGAATGAGTTTGAGAAGTGGAGGCTGAGGATAGAGCAGTATTTCCAAGTGCAAGACTATGCACTTCGGGAAATTATTGAAGATGGAAACTCTTACCAGCCTACAACAACTACATCAACAGTGGAAGGCAAAGTGGTGACAACTCTGCAGCTCCACCCAACATCTGCAGAAGACAGAAGAAAGAAGAAAAATGATCTAAAGGCAAGAAGCATGCTGATGATGACCATTCCCAATGATCAACTTTTAAACTTCAGCAAGTTCAAAGATGCCAAGTCATTATTTGAAGCTATTGTTGCCAAGTATGGTGGAAATGAAGCCAACAAGTAAACCCACAAGACTCTGCTCAAGCAGCAGTTTGAAAACTTCTCCTCTACCAACAATGAATCTCTTGACCACATGTTTAATAGGCTTCAGAATATTGTGAGCCAAATTGCTATTCTTGGGGTTGAAATACCTCAAGAAGATTTGAACTCAAAATTTCTGAGAAGCATACCAGAAGAGTGGGCTATACATGTTGTTGTCTGGAAGAACAAGCCAGACCTTGACACCATGGAACTAATAGACTTGTATAGCAACTTTAAGATTGTGGAACAAGATTTGAAGAAAACTGGAGGTACTAGTTCTAACACTGTGAACATGGCATTTATGTCATCTCCTAGTACCTCAAATCCAAGTGAAGAGGTTAAGGTTGTTGATGGTGTTGGTGCTGCTAGTTCATCAAGCAGTACCATGGGTATTTTGGATGAGAAGACTTGTTGTGCTTTTCTCACAAGTCGAAATGATGGGTCCATGCTCACTTATGAAGACCTCCAAGAGATTAATGATGATGATCTGGAGAAAATGGACCTAAAATGGCAAATTTCTCTTCTTAGCATGAGGGCTAAGAAGTTCTATCAAAGGACGAGGAAGAAGCTCACAATCAGCAACAATGATACTGCTGGTTTTGACAAGTCAAACATTCTACTGTTGGTGCAACAGATACTGCTGCTAGATGGATAAGTGTCGAGTATTCTACTGCTGGTTGAATAAGTATACGAAGATATTTTGTACTAAAGTCAAGTATATACGGTAGATAATATCTTAGACAATGTGATCAGTCACCATGTGGTTTACACAGAGTAAGTTGTAAACACAGATACATGTTGTATCTTAATGACTGACACACTCAAACAAGTAGTTCGACAAGACTTATCATAATTGTAATGATCTCCTTTGTTTGTATAAAAGGGAGATCTTAGACTAGATACAAAGTGTGTTGAAAATAAGTGTGAATTTGTGATTAATGTAACTAGTCGAATAGAGAGAAAACTAAGTTGATAGAACAAGATAGAAAATAAGTTTTCTTTGTAATAGAGATTCAAGGTTTTGTAACCCTAGTGATAGTGAAGATCACTCGTATTATTCTTGAATAATATTGAATCATTTTGTGTTAACTTTCATTATTCATTATCAAATTCAACAACCAACAATTGTTCCATTTCCAATAACAAATAACCTTCTAAGTTGATTAAGTAGATTCCGCATACTTAATCATATTCATTCAAAGTATCACATACACTCGTACTAAAGGACTAACATCCTCAATAGTGTATAGAAGCATCCTCTCAAACTTGTTATTTGGTTGCTAGTGATCTGGATAAACTGTTACATAGTTAGATGGCTGTTTTGGGAAATCAAACTTCACACAATTTTATGAAACAATTTTCAAGTGCGAGCGTTGGAAACCTTTTGCTTTTGTCTTTGCAATCGATCCAAGTGTTGTATCATTCCGGTGGTAATCGGCTATTCTATGGGAATCTTTGGGGGGAAATGGATCAGCGGGTAGATCCAGGCATCCTTGAACCATAGATGGTCGATTTACTTAACCCTGTAGAGTTGGGCTTAGATATCGGGCCTCAGATTATTCATCCTGCTTGTGATTAAGCCACGACGAAGGTAGTCAGTACTCCCGATCAGGTTCGAACTACACGGACAACAGTTTTGACATCTTGTGATCTTGCGAAGACTTAGTGCATGGCGGTACACACAATCTTGTAAATTCTTTTGCAAAATTTTATGAGCTTTAATTTTCCACTAACGGTTAGTTTATGGATATGATAAAGTATTTGAAAAGTTTAACTTACCTTGAATTCAAAGTTGTGTGTTAAGGAGCCTATGGTAGAGCAGCCAAATGTTGCTGATAAGTAGCCTATGATAGAGCCTGTTTTAAAGTCATCTAGAAAGGAGCCAAATGTTGCTGATGTTGATGTTGATGTTGAGGTTGCTGATGTTGATGCTGGTGTTGATGTTGATGTTGAGGTTGCTGATGTTGATGTTGAGCAGCCAAATGTTGCTGCTAAGGAGCCTATGGTTGAGTCTGTTTTAAAGGTTGCTGATGTTGATGTTGAGCAACCAAATGTTGATAATGTTGATGTTGATGTGAATGTTGATGTTAAGGATAATCTTGATGTTGTTAAAGAATCAAAGGTGTGTGCTTTAATAAATAGTCGTTAACATATATTAATTGTTTATTTATGTATTTACTATTTTTTTCCTTTTTTAAAGTCATCCGTTAAGGAACCGACGGAAGAGGATCCTCCTCTTGAAGCTGAAGCAAAGGAGAAAGGCATACTTGTTACGCCAACTCCAAAGGTAAATATTTCAGTTTTTGTATGTGTGAAGTTTTACCAATTTATTTAGTTAGTTTACTGTAAATGATATTGAGTGGAATTGTTCATGTCTTTTCATCAAATGATTGTATTTATTGTTTCAGGAATCAGCAAATGAGTTGATGGATTTGTTTGATTTTTCCTCTCTTCCTGATAATATGGTATGCACAAGTTTCATATTGCATCGTCTAAAGATTTTTGTTGTATCTCAGTTTCATGAAAAATGTAGTGGTTACTTAGTTTTGGTTACTTCTCAGTTTCAGGATACTGAGCAGATGGATGCTGGTGTGACAATTGTTGATGCGGAACAAGATTCAGTGATTAATGATGTTTCTGTTAACACCGTAAGGGTGCCATTCGAACGGGAGAGGAAGAAGAGCAAACATGTGTCTTCTCCATAGATAGCTCCTCCACCTACTTCACCAAGAAGGACCAGAAAGTCTCGTCCTTGCTCTAGGATCTATAAATCCAAGATAAAGTCTTTGGTTGGAGAAGATGGATCTGAGCTCCAAATTGAAGAGTGGAAAGAGGTACATATACGTTTCTATGGTTAGCTTACATATATTCGACCTGATTGTAGTAGTTCAGCTTAGTAACCAATTTATTTTGCATCGAAATGTTTCACAGCAATTGAATCATCCTGAAGGCTCCCCGGTCGCCCGAGTGAATAATCATGTAGATATAAACGTGTTATTGCGGTCAAGGAAGGAGATGACATTTAATCTTCCATGGTTTGAGGGAGACCTCCAAAGCAATTTTTGGGCTGCTTTAGTGGCCAAGGACGGCAACAGAAGAGGTTGGATGTCTGATTCGGTACGTAATTAAATACTTATTTAATATTTAGAAAAGTTTAATTTCTACATGTCATTTTGCTAATGTAATTTTTTTTTCTTTATACTTTGATATCGCAGCACATCGATGCATGGGTCTGGTATATGTGGAACTTTAGACCTGCTGATGCGGATTGGGTAATGGTCGGCCCATTTTTCATCCAACAGCTTCTTCGAGATAATAGTGTGCCGTTCTATTATGCAGATGGTATTACTTATGGTGTGCCTTGGTTTGCCGAAAATGTTGAAAAGGTAAGATGTTAAGTTCTACCATTTTTCATTATGTTGTCTAGCTGGTCTAGTTCACGCACCACTAATAACTATATAACTGAAATTATGTGTACTTATGAAGCCTAGTTTACACGATATTTGGTATACATTAAGGTTAACATAGTCTACTGTGAACTATCATGAATGTAAAATTAGATGTTAGTGACTTTCTAGAATATTTACTTATATACATGGCTAAATTAATAAAAAAATTGTTATACCATGGCTAGAAATGTTTGAATGTAGAAATGTTTGAATGTACATTTGCGCGTTTAGAGATGTTTGAATTTTATGTGTTTCGCCAAGTTTACAATTCTATGTTAAATTTTTATTTTGTTAATAAACTATTTGATGTAACAAACTTTAATTCAGTTTGCAATGTAAGATGGTGACATGTCACATTTTTGTTTCAATAAAGTTCAAATAAAGTTTGTTAAATGGAAATTTAAGAGTATTGGTTCGAATTAAGTTTGTTAAATGGAAATTTAAAACAAGCTCAATTATTAGGGCAGATATACCTAACGTTGAATATGGGTTCCATTGCTGAATATGAAGACCCTCCTTAGTACCATTTGAGATGCTTGATCCTGATCGCCAGTTTTGGCTTGACAATCAGCTTCCATTCTCGAAAGAGCCAAACCTTGTGATCAAGATCAAACAAGTTTGTGTGTTTGATCTTGATCACAAGTTTTGCCTCTTTCGAAAATGGAAGCTGATTGTCGAGCCAAAACTGCTGATCATGATCAAGCATCTCAAATGGTACTAAGGACGGTGTTCATATTAAGCAATGGAACCCATCTACAACATTAGGTATATCTGCCTTAATAATTGAGACGTGTTGAATGCGATAATGATATTGTGTGTATTGTTCATGACAGGCCACACTCCTTCATTATCCCATTCAACACGAGTATTTTTTTTTGGCCTTTAGTGTCCGTAACTCCTTCATACCTTGTTTTATTTGATAAAGAAGGAGTGTGGTTTATCATATAAAGAAGTGAGTTTGTAAAACTTAGCGAAAAATTATAGTTGTGGATTCTATAAAAGTGTTTCAAAGAGAAGTTGAAAGTAACAAGGTATGTATAAGGTGCCCACATTACTTAGTGGATGTGGCCATACACAGCTTGCTACATTGAACTTCACCTTGAAAACCTCAATTATTAGGGCACATCTATCTAACGATGTAGCTGGGTTCCATTGCTTAAATTTACTGAGTTCCCTAAAACCATTTGTCTATCAAGCACACCATCTAGTTTTAGGGAACTCGGTCAAATTAAGCAATGGAACCCGTATACATCGTTTGATAGATGGGCTGTGATAATTGAGGCGTGTTGATTGGGATAATGATATAGTGTGTATTGTTCATGACAGGCCACACTCCTTCATTATCCCATTCAACACGATTCCCAATACTCACATGCTTTTTTAGAATCAACAATTTTTTCTTCGGCACACCTTGGTACTTTGAGCTTCCCCTCGAAAACCTATTCCCATGTCACTGTCATTGCAATGAGTTTGGAGCAAACCTTTGCACATATTTCGTCGACATGGGAATGGGATTTCGAGTGGAGGCTCAAAGTACCAAAGTGTGTCGTGGTATAAACCTTGTTGACTGCGATAAAGTTGTAGTCTGTTTTTGTATGATAAACCACACCCTTTTTTTTTACCTTTAGTGTCCGATATGCAGAATATAATTTGTCTCGTATAACATTTCTTTGAAAATCAAAAGCGGAATTTATTTATAACGTACTGAATATTTTTGTTTCTTGTTCTTACAAATCACTATCTGTAAGTCCTTAAAATTATTATGTAACTGTCACTATGCATTAAACTCTGTTAGTTCTTAAAATTATTATGTTATTCATGTAGGTTTCATGTTAATTAAGTTCATTGAAATGAAAGTACTAGTGTTATGTTTGCTTGTTATACTTATTGGGTTATCAGTAAAAGCTCAGTTAAGCCCCACTTGCAACTCCACTTGAAAGTACTAGTTTAGATTTAAAAAAAAAAGATCAGCTTAAGACACTTAATTTATCGTGATATTTGTTTAAAGGGAAAGTTCCTGTTTTGATATTTCATTTGATGTATTTGGAGGTTCTTGATTTAAGTAATAATGAGTTTTGGGGGGTTTTCCAGATAGCGTTGATCTGCCTATGATTGAAGTTTTGGTTGTTTCGGATAATAACTTTGAAGGACTAATTGCGTCGGGGTTATGTGTTAACTCTAGTGGTGTTGGGGTTCTTAAATTAGGGGTGAATTACTTTAGTGTTGAGATTCCGCCTGAATTGGAGCATCTTTCTCTAGATGCTAATTTGGTTTCTGGGATCATACCCGAATATTTGTTTAGGCTGCCAAGATTGGTTAAGTTGTCGCTTCAAGATAATATGATAGTTGGTTAAGTTGTATATGCATAGCCAGTATTTCTTTATTCAGTACTTACTTTTTTTAACACACATTTGATATTGCAGGTTTACATCCCTATTAACGAGCCTGATATTCACTGGGCCCTCGGAGTGCTGCACCTTCGATCAGGTGTAGTTAAAATATACGACAGCCTAGGGGGTCCTGATCAAGAAGGCAGTTCATGGTGGGATAATTTGAGGGCCACCTTTGCACGCGTAATACCAGCATATTTGGAAGATAGTGACGTAATGGCAAACAAAAACATTGATCGAAACAGTTATTCAATAACTTTTGAATATGCAGAAGATGTGCCTCTACAAGGGGGTTATTACGGGGATTGCGGTGTTTGGGAATGCATATTTTTGTACCGTTAAACACACAATCTTCCTTTGATGTTGGATAATCCCGTGGAGTTTGCTCTTGCCTACCGTGAACAGTTGACATCTTTCTTTCGGAAATACAAAAAGGTAATTTCCATTGGATAACTGTTTTGACAGTTGGTAAACAATTAGTCATTTGGTGAATGTGCAGGTAGGTTAACAATTAATCATTTGGTAAAGAATTAGTCATTTGGTGAAGGTTTGTGGTTGGATAACTATGTCAGTTGGTAAACAATATGTCAGTAGGATAACTATGTCATTCGGTTGTGCACCTTGGGTGCATTTGCATGTAGGTATATACACTAACACTATGTCATTTGATTGTGCATTTTGGTTGCATAACAGAGTAGGTTTGGGTAGGAGTTTAGGTTACACATATATGGCTGGATGGTTGTGCACCTTGGTTAGATGGATGGTTGTAAACATTTAGCAAACCTTCATCTTTTGTAAATATTTATTGTTGTGCACCTTGGTTGCATAACAGAATAGGTTATTGTTGTCTATCTGTTGTAAACATATTTTGTAAACATCACAAGTAAAGCCTAATCAAGGAATACCAGGAATTGAAACATCTTTTGTAAACATCACAAGTAGAGCCTAATCAAGTAGAACCTCCATCTGTTGTAAACATCTTTTGTAAACATTTAGCCAACCTCCATCTAACTGGATGAAATTAAAATTGTTACTTTCAACACATACAAGGAATACCATTAAGAGATAAAAACTTATAAAATCTACTAATACAGCCTAAACATACGATGGTAATTGTGTGAAACGGTGGTGAAAATGAAACTAAAAATTAATGAAAGGTATCATCTGAGACCCAACCGTCTTCATCACTCGAAGAGGAATCATCTGCATACCTGGCTTGCCGCTCCATAAGATATAATTCCTCTTGTAGTTCTTGTAGTTCCATTTCTCTTCTGACTTCCTCATCTTGCTCCAGAAGTCTGAGTTGATCTTCGGTAAGTCCAAATGGATTGTCTTGTTGCTCCACAACTGGTGGAGTGTTTACCAGTTCATTTTCCGGTCGAAAAACAGGAAAGATATCTTCCGGTGGAGTGTTCACTGGTTCATTTGGAGGACTGGGGAATTGTTGTGAGAAGTCGTGCCGAGGAGGACTGGGGAATTGTTGTGAGAAATCTTGGCGAGGAGGGCGAGGAGGACTGGGGAATTGTTGGGAGAAATCTTTGCGAGACATTTACAGTTTTGATTGTTGATTTTCAATCTTGATTTTCGATTTTCAATGTGTTTGTGTGTGAGAAGTATGTGAATATGAATGGTTATTTATAGGCTAGTTTTGAAAACTCCAAATGTGCGAATGTGCGACTTGGCCAAATGTGCGAATTATATACTAATTGTTTGTACATGGCATAAAAAAAAGTTAAGTGAAATTTACCATAAATATGTGGTAGGTTTGAAATTTAATTAGAAGTACCATGTCAATAAACGTGTGGTTGTTGTAAAGTGAAAATGTATTTAATTTTTAGATGTGTGAATGTGCGAATTGGCCAAATGTGCGAATTGGCCAAATATAATTATTGTCTCTACATGGCATAAAGTACCATGAGTACGTCTCTTATACAAATATAGTGGTTATAAATTATGTGTTTTATAACGTGTCCCAGTATAACAATAAACCTCATTGAAAATACTTGACCGTATGGCAACACCGCTCGATTAAGACTCCTGCTATAATTTTTTACCACAAAAAAAGTCAAGTGTAATTTAATTAAAAGTACCACAATAAATATGTGGTAAGTATGAAATTTAATTAAAGGTACCACAATAAATACCTGGTAGGTACGAAAATTAATTATAGGTACCACAATAAATACTTGATAGGTATGAAATTTAATTAAAGGTACCATGTTAATAAATATGTGGTTGGTGTAAAGTAAAAATGTATTTAATTTCAGATGTGCGAATGTGCGACTTGGCCAAATGTGTGAATCATATACATTTACCACTCATGTTTTTTGGCTACACGAATTTTAGATACAGTAGAATTGTAAGACCACACAGTTGTGTATGAGAAACAATATAATATAAGTATATAATTCGCACATTGGCCAAGTCGCACATTCGCACATCTGAAACTTAAATTTCATACCTATCAGGCATTTATTGTGGTACCTTTAATTAAATTTAATACTTACCACATATTTATTGTGGTAATTTTAATTAAATTACCCTTGACTTTAATTAAATTTCATACTTACCACATAATTTATAACCACTATATTTGTATAAGAGACGTACTCATAGTACTTTATGCCATGTAGAGACAATAATTATATAATTCGCACATTCGCTCATCTAAAAATTAAATACATTTTCACTTTACAACAACCACATATGGGGACACGATATACAACACATAATTTGTAACCACTATATTTGTATAAGAGACGTACTCAAGGTACTTTATGCCATGTAGAAACAATAATTATATAATTCGCACATTTGGCCAATTCGCACATTCGCACATCTGAAAATTAAATACATTTTCACTTTACACCAACCACAATCTTTATACAAATATGATGGTTATAAATTATGTGTTTTATAACATGTCCTTGTATAACAATAAAACTCATTGAAAATACTTGACCGTATGGCAACACCGCTCAATTAAGACTCCTGTTATAATTTTTTACCACAAAAAAAGTTTAAAGTTGTCGTAGGTTTGATATTTAATTAGAAGTACCATGTCAATAAATGTATGGTTGTTGTAAAGTGAAAATGTATTTAATTTCAAGATGTGCGAATTGGCCAAATGTGCGAATTATATAATTATTGTTTCTACATGGCATAAAGTACCATGAGTATGTCTCTTATACAAATATAGTGGTTATAAATTATGTGTTGTATAACGTGTCCCCATATGTGGTTGTTGTAAAGTGAAAATGTATTTAATTTTTAGATGTGTGAATGTGCGACTTGGCCAAATGTGCGAATTATATACTTATTGTTTCTACATGGCATAAATTACCATGAGTACGTCTCTTATACAAATATAGTGGTTATAAATTATGTGTTTTATAACGTGTCCCCATATGTGGTTGTTGTAAAGTGAAAACGTATTTATTTTTTAGATGTGCGAATATGCGACTTGGCCAAATGTACGAATTATATAATTGTTGTTTCCACATGGCATATTGTTTCCACATGGCATAAAGTACCAATTATTGTTTCTATCCCGCCAAATTATATAATTATTGTTTCCACATGGAATATTGTTTCTTCAGGCGCCAATTATTGTTTCTGTAGGCACCAATTATTGTTTCTATCCCGCCAAATGTTTACTTATAACAATGGCTAAACACACATAACACAAATAACCAAATCAGCAAAACACAAATAACCAAATCGTTAATTCCCACTAAACACACATAACAATGGCTGGTTACACGCCGGAAGAGGAGTGGTCAATGGTTTTATCGTCGCTGGGTCTCTTTAATGAAGTTCTTAATACATATGGCTACGAAATTTATGATGAATATGGTTCTTATAAAAACATTAGCCCGTGGATGAGATACCAGATTCTGGAATGGTTGAGAAAAAAGCCGTACTACAGAGAGATGTTGGACGCTCAAGCTGATGATGTTGGAGGAGAAAGCGCATTTGATTTTACACTTGATGATCAGGGAAATAGGATAACAAATCTTGAAGCTTTGTTTGAGCATTTCATCAAGCAAAGGAAAGCAACGAAGGGAAAAGATGGTGCAGGTTCTAGCAAAGTAGGAAGTAGCAGCAAAAAAAAATAAAAAATGAATGGGCGATGTTTGTTATGGTATATGTCGTGTGTTGTTTCGTTTGAGTTGTTTCGTTTGCTTGTCGAGTTGTTTCGTTTGCTTGTCGAGTTGTTTCGTTTGAGTCTGTATGAAATGTATGTGGTTGAGAACTCTTGCGTGTTTTAAATAAAATGTTTGCCTTCGAGTTTGTTAATTGTGATATTGTTCCTTCAAATAAGCTCATAAACCCAAACACCCTTTTGGTGCAGAAATAAGCAATCCCAAACACCCCTGTTTGGACAGAATAAACCAAACGGCCCCTTATGGTTGAATTTTGATGGATACTTAAGTTTTCACAACAACATTTTATTAAACAACAACAATAACACAAAAAACAACAACACAAACAACAACAACAACAACAACAACAACAAAATTACATATGAAGATTGTCCAAGTCACCTAACAGCTCACGGAGTATTGCAGCCGACTGACATGCGTGGTCGTCGGGATTCGTTGCCATTTCAAGTCTTGCCTCCCGCATCCTTACTCTTGTCTCTAGCACCTGTTTTTGTGATTCCAGCATGTTTATCCTAAGATCTTTGGAATTACAGTTTGAGCACTCTGTTGATGCAGATCCATCACCTTGAGATGTTGAAGCAGAAGAGATTACTCGTAACCGGTCATCAAATTCACTCTTCCACATAAAATATCCACATCCATGATCTTTTTCTCTTGGCTGTTACATAAATAAGGAAATGTTACGATTGTTTGTATATTTACATAAATAAGAAATGTATGATTGTTCACCTTCGAAAGAGGACATGCATAATATTTCCATCCAAATGTATCTTCTTGATGTGATGTTCTTAGTTTTATATTTCCTGTTCCACAAGAACACATAAAAGGATTATATCGCTGCATCTCAGGTTTTGAAATTGGTGTGAAGATAAGAGGTTTGGTGTTATCAGTTGGTGATGGGGGATGAAGGTGGTGGTCGCCAGTGGTGGTGGAGCTCGATGGTGATGGAGGTGATGTTGTTGCTGTTGTGAGAAAGAGGGAGGGAATATAAGATAGAGAAAGGATCTGCAAATGAGAGAGAGGGAGGGAATATAAGATAGAGATTGGATAAGATTTTTTGGATTTTATGTAGAGATTGGATAAGATTTTTTGGATATTAAAGCGGATAAGGTTTATCATTTAGCGTCTCATGTACAACCATATCATCTCGGCTCATTCGTTTATAATGTGCGACTTGGCCAAATGTATTTAATTTTCAGATGTGCGAATGTGCGAATTGGCCAAATGTGCGAATTATATACTTATTGTTTCTACATGGCATAAAGTACCATGAGTACGTCTCTTATACAAATATAGTGGTTATAAATTATGCGTTTTATAACGTGTCCCCATATGTGGTTGTTGTAAAGTGAAAATGTATATAATTTTTAGATGTGCGAATTAGCCAAATGTGCGAATTATATAATTATTGTTTCTACATGGCATAAAGTACCATGAGTACGTCTCTTATACAAATATAGTGGTTATAAATTATGCGTTTTATAACGTGTCCCCATATGTGGTTGTTGTAAAGTGAAAATGTATATAATTTTCGTATATGCGAATGTGCGAATTGGCCAAATGTGCGAATTATATACTTATTGTTTCTACATGGCATAAAGTACCATGAGTACGTCTCTTATACAAATATAGTGGTTATAAATTATGTGTTTTATAACGTGTCCCCATATGTGGTTGTTGTAAAGTGAAAATGTATATAATTTTTAGATGTGCGAATGTGCGAATTGGCCAAATGTGCGAATTATATAATTATTGTTTCTACATGGCATAAAGTACCATGAGTACGTCTCTTATACAAATATAGTGGTTATAAATTATGCGTTTTATAACGTGTCCCATATGTGGTTGTTGTAAAGTGAAAATGTATATAATTTTTATATGTGCGAATGAGCGAATTGGCCAAATGTGCGAATTATATACTTTTTGTTTCTACATGGCATAAAGTACCATGAGTACGTCTCTTATACAAATATAGTGGTTATAAATTATGCGTTTTATAACGTGTCCCCATATGTGGTTGTTGTAAAGTGAAAATGTATATAATTTTTAGATGTGCGAATGTGCGAATTGGCCAAATGTGCGAATTATATAACTATTGTTTCTACATGGCATAAAGTACCCTGAGTACGTCTCTTATACAAATATAGTGGTTATAAATTATTTGTTTTATAATGTGTTCCCATATGTGGTTGTTGTAAACTGAAAATGTATATAATTTTTGGATGTGCGAATGTACGAATTGGCCAAGTGTGCGAATTATATAATTATTGTTTCTACATGGCATAAAGTACCATGAGTACGTCTCTTATACAAATTATGCGTTTTATAACGTGTCCCCATATGTGGTTTTTGTAAAGTGAAAATGTATATAATTTTCAGATGTGCGAATGTGCGAATTAGCCAAATGTGCGAATTATATACTTATTGTTTCTACTTGGCATAAAGTACCATGAGTACGTCTCTTATACAAATATAGTGGTTATAAATTATGCGTTTTGTAACGTGTCCCCATATGTGGTTGTTGTAAAGTGAAAATGTATATAATTTTTAGATGTGCGAATTATATAATTATTGTTTCCACATGGCATAAAGTTCCATGAGTACGTCTCTTATACAAATATAGTGGTTATAAATTATGTGTTTTATAACGTGTCCCCGTATAACAATAAACGTCATTGAAAAAACTTGACCGTATGGCAACTCCGCTCAATTAAGACTCCTGCTATATTTTTTACCACTAAAAAAGTCAAAGGTAATTTAATTAAAAGTACCACAATAAATATGTGGTAAGTATGAAATTTAATTAAAAGGTACCACAATAAATATCTGGTAGTATGAAATTTAATTAAAGTTACCACAATAAATGCCTAGTAGGTATGAAATTTAAGTTTCAGATGTGCGAATGTGCGACTTGGCCAAATGTGCGAATTATATACTTATATTATATTGTTTCTAGATGAGATAAAGTACCATGAGTACGTCTCTTATACAAATATAGTGGTTATAAATTATGTGTTTTATAACGTGTCCCTGTATACCAATAAACGTCATTGAAAAAACTTGACCGTATGGCAACACCGCTCAATTAAGACTCCTGCTATAATTTTTTACCACTAAAAAAGTCAAAGGTAATTTAATTAAAAGTACCACAATAAATATGTGGTAAGTATGAAATTTAATTAAAAAGTACCACAATAAATATCTGGTAGGTATGAAATTTAATTAAAGTTACCACAATAAATGCCTGGTAGGTATGAAATTTAAGTTTCAGATGTGCGAATGTGCGACTTGGCCAAATGTGCGAATTATATACTTATATTATATTGTTTCACATACACAAATGTGTGGTCTTACAATTCTAAATTACTGTATCTAAAATTCGTGTAGCCAAAAAACATGAGTGGTAAATTTAGTGTATTTTTGGTTTGTGGAGATTTAACGTTTGGTGTATCACTTCTAAAAAATATTACGTACGCACAACTTGTTACTATCGCCAAGAAAAAGTTCAACATCGGGCAAGACTATGATATTGAGCTCTCTTACAATGTTGGAAATAATTGTGTCCAAATAGTTGACGATGATGATATGGAGTTTTTTGTACATCAAGTTTTGAAAGGGAAATCTAACTTGTTGCATAATGTGTATATTAAGAAGATTGAAAATGGCTTAAAGGTAAATCCTTCTTCATCCAATACTTTTGCATTCGATCTTAATACCGAACCTTTCGTCAAACAACCCAAAAACGAAACTTTTGAAAATACCGAAACTGTTTTGTCAAACGACCATTTTGATCATGCATGGAAAAGTAACACATTTAAATATATGCCTCATCCCCCCAATCATCCAACACAACCTATTAAAATGCAAAAAGTAGGGGCCGGGAAAAATTGCAAAAAACTTATAAAAACGGGTGATGAATTTGATAGTAAAGAATTATGCATGTTCGAAATTGGTGAAAAAGCTCTTTTAGAAGGTTTTCAATTTAGACCAAGAAAAACAGATAGGTTTAGGTTTGATGTAGTTTGTTTGAATGACGATTGCGAGTGGAAGATAATTTCATCTAAGGCAGAAGATAGTATGAAATGGGTAATAGGAAAAGTAAATGACATTCACACTTGTGACAGAACACAACTCTATCCCAATCACCGAAATGCAACCTCTAAATTGTTGGTTCATTTGTTGATACCGAAGATGGGAGATCCTAGTCGGATATATAAGCCAAATGACATAGTAAAAGACATCAACCTTCAGTACAACATCGACATTTCGTACAAAAAGGCATGGGGAGGAAGAAATATAGCATTGGAGACGTTGTCCGGTTGCCCGAAAAATTCTTTTTCACAATTACCGTATTATTGTTATAATTTAAAGTTGAAAAACCCCGGATGGGTAACACATATTGAGACAGATGATGAAGACCGTTTTGAGATGGTTTTTATAGCCTTTGGTGTTGCGGTAATAATTTATGACTATCTAATTAACTTTTCTATTTAATATATAGTTTATAGTATTATTGTAAAACTAACACTTTGTTAATGTAATGTTCTAGATTCGGGCTTTCTTGGACCATTTGCGACCACTAATAATAATTGATGCCGCTCATCTTAAAGGTACATACCTAGGTACGAATTTGCTCGTCGTTGGAATGGATGGAAATAATCAGATTGTTCCTCTTGCGACCGGTGTATCTCAGGGTGAGACTGGGAGATCGTGGACATGGTTTTTGACCCACTTGAAAGAATGCATCGGCGAAGTTCCAGATTTGGCTATAATATCTGATAGACATCTAGGAATACAACAAGCTTGTGAAACGGTTTTTCCGGATTCATTTCATGGTTTTTGTTGTAGGCATTTGATGTTGAATTGCAATTTTGGACAAAGCAGAAGGCTTAAGGCTTTATATTGGAAGACTTGCAAATGTTACACAACCGACGAGTTTCAAGATGCATTCACACAACTTAGACGAAAAAAGCCGGAAGCTTACAACAAACTATTAGAAGCTGGAATTAGTTATTAGTCTAGGGCGCATTGCACAGGAAAACGTTACAATTATATGACTTCGAACAGTGCAGAGTCAATCAACAATTTAACAAAAAACGTTCGAAAACATCCTATTTCAATGCTAATGGAATACTACAGAGGGCTTCTACAGCAATGGTTTTGTGATAAACGAGAAAAGTACGAAGGTATATATAATTAAATGATTATATATATCTATGTTTATTATTATTATTATTACTATCATTACTATTATTAGCTCTTATTATTATCATTATTATCATGTTTATAATTATAATTATTACGTCAATGTTTAGGTGCAACTGCGGGTGAGCTTAGTGACTGGGCTAATGCAAAACTGAAAGACAGAATGTTTAAGAGTGCTAATTGGACAGTGAATGCCATTGAACATAGAAGGATTTACGAGGTAGATGATCGTAGAAAGAAACATATTGTAAGGCTCAGGGAAAATACATGCACATGTAGAAAATGGGAACTTTCTGGTTTGCCATGTGGTCATGCTATAGCTGTTTGTAGAGTTCAAGGATTAACAAGTTGTAATCATTTGGCGCAAGATTGGTTTAGAACAACCACTCTAAAAGCTACATACCAAGAGTTGGTATATCCCGTTGGAGAAATTCCGAGTTGGGAGCTTCCAACAAACTTGCAGGAAGTAAAGCCACCGAATATGAATAGGCGCCAAGCCGGAAGACCGAGGAACAGAGATCGGATTAGATCTCAAGGTGAGGTACCAACTGAAGATACATGTGGAAGGTGCGGTATATGTGGTCACAACCGAGGACTTTGCAATGCTCCATTGCCAAAGAAAAAGGTAACTTATAAGTGTGGCATTATTATTTTGTATTCGATTATTGACAAATGTATTAACTTGATAATTATGTTTGATAAATTGTAGGCTAGGAAATCTACAGGAGGAGGATCGCAAAGCAATCAAAGACGATCAGAAAACCCAACCGAAAGCTCACAAGGATCACGTCCATCAATGTCAGAAGACTACGAGCATGTTAACTTGGCTGACCCGTAATTGAAGTTAACTCTATAAAATAATTTGTTTGTTTTAGCATTAAGTTAAGTTGTCTTAACAACGTAGTTTAAAGTTCGAGACCTCTATCTATGTAGACCTGATAAGGTCAAAGTGCCCCAAAAAAATGTTATGGCACACATCTTGGACAAGATTTGAGCTTAAAAATAAGTTGTTGAAAACTGACAGATCAGTAAAATGATGAGTAAATAGGCACTCATCAATAAGCTAACATACTCCTGCTCAAATAAGTCACAAAGTCACTATTTAAGTTCAAAACAAAAATTTCCTATACATACAAGTCACAACGATGTTCTGCCCGGATAAACTCAGGAGATTACGTTCAAAAATACAAAGTTAACAATAAGTCACAACTATTAGATTCAAGCACAGTTTATCTTGTGCTGGAAATAATAACGGATCAATCCCTCTCGATATGCAAGTGCTGCCTGGGTTGGATTATCGACATCCAAAGGAATTCCATAAGCCAACCTGTATAACCAAATTTATCACCAGATTATTATCGGTTAAAAAACAAATGAAATTAACTTTCTAACCATCCACTTTTTAACAGTTATATTCTTTACTTCATTTTATTTCACTGTGGACTGAATTTGTCTTAAACAAACAATGGCCATTTTATTTCACTTTAAACTTCAAACCTGATAAAGTTGGTCAACACATCACTTCTTGTTTGTTTTTTACCCTGGTTAATCCCCAGCCTCTAATTCAACTTTTATTTTTTTCTTTGGTGTTTTATAATGATAATCTGTTGGAATATTTAGGGTACTGCAAGTCAGGCATAAAATGTCATTCATTAGGGGTTTGCATGTGATAATTTTTTGGAAGTTTGGTCATGGATTATCCTATTTAAAGCATGGGCATAAGGCATAGATTATCTTACGACAATTTTTGGTTTTTATTTGGAAAAAACTAACAAACTTTATGGCAGGACAATTTAGGTTGGATGAGTTGCGTGAATCGACAAAATCTTTTCAATGGGAGGACATGTTCATTTTGTATTTTCGGAGGGTGACAATTGAGCATTTCCAGCTGGATAGGGAGATTACTAGGGTTTGCTTGATGGTTGATCAGATGAATCGTGAGAGGAGTTGCAGACTACAGCTGTGCAGTTTCTACCTTAGAAAATGGCAGAGTTTTCGAATGAACTTCAAAGGAAAAATGACATAAAACTGATGGAGCTGAGGATTGTGGCTGCGGAGTTGGAACTAAAGGGTCGAGAGATTGACCTATTCATCGATAAGATTAAGGGTATGTTGCCTTGGTAAGATGAATGTTTTAATGGTGTATGTATGTGTTGGCTAGTGTGATCCTAATAAAAGTGTTGTGGCCTGAGTCTGCCTAACATGAGTGTTGGTCGTGTCCTGTAATGGTGTGTTTGTGTCTTAGTTTCTAAGTTAAGTTGTTGTAAGGACTATGTCATGTCTATCTTAGTGGTTGTTGTAAGGACTGTGTCATGTCTTAGTTTCTAATTAACGTTTATGTTTATGTTTATCATAATCTAATTACCAAGGCAAATAGCAACAAGAATCATGGTGGATTACTAACCTGTATAGAAACATGCAGACAAAGACTCCGCAATCACCAAATACCCCACCCTGCTTTGGAACGTTCTGTGCAAGACGAAACTTGATCTTGTAGGTTTTCGGGTCGATTCGTTTCTTGGCAAACACACCTGTCTCCCGTAGAATCAAGGGAAGATTGACCTCCAAACAGTTCCTCATTTTCAGATACCAGTCACGACCTTCCTCTTCACAATGATAAAGACTGTCATAAAATATAACATTCCCGGATTGTATGTGAAACTGGGCAACCGACCCGGTCAACATCAGACCATGCCAATTTGTAAACTTCGTCATTCGCATAAAACAGTGGCAATGAACCTTGAAGTAGAAGTGTCAAGAAGTAACTGCTAACCAAGGACCAATCTGCAAAAGATGGTCTAAAGTGCCACAAATACATCACCCAAAGCTCAATGTGCTGTAGACATTTAAGAAAAACAAAACATAGCTCAATAATTCCATTAAAAAACACAAAAGTAGGGAATATTTCCATTATTTACATTATTTAATTACCTCGTCACGGAACCAGCCTTCACGAGTATCGTCCATCCCAACAAAAGAATCCCAGAAAAGATGATCAACAACAATATCATTGCACCAAGGAAACTGGCAACGAGACTTCCAAGAACTTTGTAGATAAGCCTCCAACTCACGATGAACAAAAACTTTATCAATCCTTTTGGATGGCCGTTTTAGATCCTACAGGTTATACAAAAACCCCTATTATAACTTTATACCACTAAGCCCTATTGAATGATTATCTGAACTTAAAGTCAATGTTTCTAAGGTTATCAGGACAGGGGATTTTGCGCTGGTTTTATGTTCCACAGATTAAGGTACATTTAACATTCCAAAGGATAAAATCTTGATACTTTTACACAATTATAGAAATGATTAAAATGTTAAACATAAATGAAGGATATAGGCCATACCTCTTCCCAAGGTTTGAGCTCTCTACACTTCTTGAGCTTATAAGGAGATAAGGAAGAGTTTATTCTTTTGAGTTCATCCAGTGTAGGAACTTTAACATTAGTATCTACTTCCGTAGATTCCTGCCTGGGTACTAGTTCATACTGCTTCTTCTTTGATCCACAATTTTGCAAAGCAAGCTTGATGTGAGGGGCTTTCAAAATCTGGTTTCTAATCTTCACACTTCTTTCCTCTTCCTTTAGGACTCTTAGCCTCTCTTCCCTTTGTGCAGATAAACGTCGAATCTCAGCTTCTTGCTTTTCGGCTGCTACGCGATCTTGGGTAGCTAAATAAACACATTCATTCTGTGTGCACCACACAAAATACAAATACAAACCAACTTATAATTAACTTTAAAAGACAATTTACATGTATTATTGTTAATGTTGTACAAACCTCTTCAACATCTTCCGCTTCGACATCTTTCTCAGTATCCTCATTCTGGACTGCCGACTCAAACAATTCTAGGAAATTATGATTTAAATTTGTGCAAAACTCATCACCAACATCAGTATCCTTATCATCACTGTCGAATTTATCCTGTAAATATATTAAGTACAATGTAAGCAATTCAGCTAACTATCTCAACCTTTTGTCATATTCATGTAAAGAAAAAATATATATATTATAAACGGGAATTACTTTTTCCAGTTCTTTGTGCACTTTCTGATCAACTTTGTGCAATTTGTCCTGCCTATGTCCACCCATCATTTTTCTCTTAATATATTGGGTAATACAAAAGATCAAGTACATGAATCAGTGACTAAACTCTTAAAATTTTACAATAAACATTTGAAGTACGCATTACGGGGTGTTTGGTTATAAAATACAAACAAACCTGAATAATGGTTTCAAGTTTGTAGACCCGTGCTCTCAAACTGTTGACCTCTGCAGGTAACAGCAACAAACCATTACATATACCCTGCAGGGTCCTAACATGATCCTGAAGAGTATCACGAGATTCTGGCGCTGGAACTTCATTGTCCATAGCATGGCTTTCGCACAAAGTTCTGCTCGTTTACGCAGGTAATCCTCAAAAATACCTCCATGGACAACAGGCGCGGGTCTCGGTGCATACCAGTTAAAAAACCTAATGCCTTTGGTGTACCATTCTGAATCAACCTCAGCTCTCGTAGGATATAGATCATGGTTTGTTTGTTTCGCCTAACAAAAATACAAACAGAAAGTGGGATAACCATTAACCATAATCAGAGTAAACTAGTATACCTTTCTATCGTACATCTAAAAAACATATATTACAAAATGAAAACTTGCATCAGGAAAAAGCATTCTGAAATACTCCCATTCTTCAAAAGGAACCTTCTTAGACCATGAAAGTGCTCTTGGGATAACATCAAGGTCCTTACTCCACCAAAGCCAGCTCTGGGTAGAAGACTCTAAAATCCATATCTGAAAAAATAAATTTTATTAAAAGAATATCAAGTAACAAAATAATTCATTAAAAGAATTTGTGTAATAATTCTAACCTTGAAACATAAAACAAATACAGCCAAATAATATTCCACATTCCTTCTTGAGCACATATTTCGAATGGCATCGTACAACTGTCTCCAAATGTGTTCCCCCCAAGGAAAGTCATTCCAGTCTTCCAAGTTCTCAACCATCCTAAGATATACATCATCCACCACAGATAACAGGTCACGCCCCATAAATATGACCTGAAGTGATAACAGAAGGCAAACTCGGACGGCGTCTTCATCAGATAGTTTTGTAAAAAGCTCTTCATCCTCAATCAAACATAAAAGATCTATGCTTTTTAAATTCTCCCCTACCTTCTGAGGAAATACACGGTCACGAAATATGATATCACCACTTCTAAACTTACGAAAACTAGGCAATCCAAATTTAAACCCAGTTATCAGGTGAAATTGACGGCGTCCAAAATGAAGTTGATGTCCATTAACAACATAAATTAGTGGCAAATCATAGTGGTCATCATCAGAATCAATTTGTTTTTGAAGCATATAATGTATAAGACTCTCCTCGTTCGCAAAGTAATTTAAATCCAACCATGGACCAAAGCATGTTGATCGTAACAGTGTACGACGATTTTCAGCTAATCTGTCTTTAATCAATTGAAAGTAATGCAATTTGCTTTGAATGTGAACCTTGGCATCATATTCCTATATTAATAAACAAAAAGTTATATATAACAAGCAATACCACAAAGACAAGCAAAACCAAACACACATAATAACACTAAAGAAATTAGTATTCTAACAATGAACTATCAAAGTGTAATAATAGCAGAACCAGAATATCATAAGCCTCTCACTAAAAAATAAGCTAATCAGAATACAAACAATCTACACTACACTAACTTTTCAAATGGCTACATTACCAGGCTATGACCTAACTCACCAAGCATGGCTACATTCCCAGAATAGTTATGGCCAACTATATTATCCTCCAATCACAAGAAAGACTAAAACTAAACTGGCATCACCTCATATATCACAACATTAAATACATTTCCATATGTGAAAATAGAATTCCATTACAACATTGCGCATTCTTACATACTCACACTAATAGTAGGCATCATCAATAAATAAGGGAGGTAGTCTCATATAACCTTGCCGTAAAATTGATGCAACGAAGTAGAAAAACTCCTAAAAAACAGACTAAAAAATATGATCACTTCCAAACCATGTACATACATACATTTTAATTAAAATTGTTCTATACAATAACAGGAATAGATACTCCACCATTTCTTTTTGTCTTCTCCAACATTTCTTTTTGTCCTATAATACTAACAATCTATTCTGAATGCCTAAGGACATCAAGTCATTGTACTTTTACTTCTACATAAGGACATCAGTTATTGGATTAATGAGCTTATTTGCTCATGAAAAAATGTCATAAGCTCATTTTTTAAGAATGTCAGCTTATCAAATTAACCTTATGGACTTATTTAAGTCCATAACTTCAACTTCATAATCTCATAAGCCCGAAAAGACCAAAAAAAAAAGCTAATCGATACACACCAAAGACAGAAATAAATTAAGTACATAAGCTAATCCAAACACACCCTAAAATAAGCAAACATACTACTTCGAGCCGTTCAAGTTGGTATGAACAAAATTGGTATGAACACACCCTAAAATAAGCACACATACTACATAAGCGGATTCAAATTCAAACGTCTACTGAAATTATTACACACATAAACATATAAAGACAACCAATTAAAGGAAAAACTTACCATTGGTATGAAGAAAATTGAAAGAATCAAGGTGTTGATAGTGTGTGTGGATTTGTGTGTGTAAATCCATGTTTACAGTGATAATCTATAAAGAAACTAAAATTAAACTAATTTTAAAAATAAATCAAATCAAAGGATTTGATACAGTTTTGAAGATTTTGTTAGTTCCCAATGTTACTTTTTCAGTACAGTTCGCACATTAGCCGCAATTCGCACACCGTCGTTCTCACATTTGTTTAAAAAAGTCAAATGGGCACGTGGGGTATAATGGTGGGCTGAATTATTGGTGTGGTAGCTTTTGTCTGGACACGTGTTAAAATATTTGTGGATTCGCACATTCCCACATGACCTTTTTGGGAAAAGCCATTATTTTCCTACTATTTTTTGAAAAAAGTTAAATTAAACTACCATTTTGAGAATTAGCTCTTTTATTAATTGTTTCACATCAATTAAATGGGTTGGATTTCATTTTTCAATTTTTTTAATTGACAATCAATAAGAAACGAATTAGTCAATTGAGTAATCTGGGTGTGCATTAGAAAAAATAATCACTCAGTTTGAATATTAGTTGTTTTTTTTTTTTTTTTTTTTTTTTTTTTTTTTTGGGGTTTTGTAGGTATTGATTTGTGGGTTTTTTTTTTTTCTTTTTATTTGTGGGTTTTTAAGACTCTATTGGGTTATGATTACTCAATTTTTAAGTTGGAATGAACAATGTAATGGAACAAGTTATTTACATTCCATTTGCAACATTTATACAATACTTCGAGAGTGCAATAATACAAATATAAGATTCTTTGAGTTTATGTTTTGTAAGCAATTTGTAATCACTGTGTTACTCATCTGACAACTTTTTCAAGTTATTCTATTAGTATGACTTTTTAAACAACTTGCAAAAAGTGACTCTTAATGACATCCGTGACATAGGAAAGGTATAAGATGTATTTTTGCAAACCTTTGATTGTCGGACTTTCTTTTATTTATCAAAGGGTAGAAAAAAATTACTTTATGTGCTTCCAGGTTATGTCATGTGTTGTCGTAGCAACTGTTAGTCATAGATACTTGATTGTATTTCTTTATAATAACTTATGTGTTTTTGTCTGAGTTCGTTAAATGAATGGCCAATTTATCAGAATGCCATAGCAGCCATTGCAAGAAGAAGATAGTTGCTAAATGATGACGTGATCGTTGCATTAGCATAGAGCTCATGGGAAATTCTCGATTTGTCGGATTCGGAAGTCTCTGATATTGCCTTGTCAAAGGTGATCGAGATTTGCGAAAATGTGAGAACCGTGGACATAAGGTACAAATGTGAAATAATGTTAGTAGTATGGTGGCTGCATATTCAATACTATAACTTGACAGTATATTTATTGCTTGTAATATGCAGTCGTTGCAGCAAAATCACGTCATTTGGTGTTTTGGAACTTGTGAAGCATTGTCTGTGTCTTGAAATATTGAGATGGGGGTACATTTCGTATATATTCCCTTTTCACCTTAAATCTTTTAGAAGTGGTATACATTGAAAGTTTGGACTTGAGTGCCACAAGATGAACAACTCAATATGTTGGGTTTGCTATACCTCATAACAGGCTATGAACGCAGTCAATATTGCCGAGGATGTCCAAGGAGTGAACAAACTGCGCGCAGCTCTATAAGCATCTTGAAACCAACATTAAATGATGTTGATGGGGATTCATGGGTTGAACTTGATGCCACAGAAATCGTACATGGAGCACAGTCGTTACGTTGGCTCGTATGGGTATGCATTCACATATATAATGATTCTTCACATGCTCTTTTTTTAGTGTTTATTAGAGGTTATGTTTTATATCCTGGGTCAACCTTGTTAAATCATAGAAATCAACTAAAAGAAACCAAATGGGTGGAAAGTGTATTTTAATGCACAAAACCTCCTAAATCATTATTTTAAGAAATACTATTATTGAAGGATGCAACTCCTTTGGACAATAAGTGTTTCGGGCCATCCTATTTGACATGTACAAAAATGACCCAATGTGACCGGTTACCTGACCTGCCTACCTTTGGACAAAAAGTGTGATGGGTTACAAAAATTACCTACTGTGACCCGTTACCCGACCCTCCTGACTTTGATCATCAGTTACTTTTGCAATTTTCCCTTAATGACTTATGCTTTTGTTTTGAATTATTTGCAGTTGTTTTTGCTTATCTTGCAGCCAAAAGTTGATAAAGATTCGTTGGAGACTCTATCAACAGAATTTTCGCGTATTATAGTGAATCCTAAACCATCACTCTTTGGCCACAAAGGGATTGATATCCTAACTTTAACTAACTCCTTGAAAATACTTATATAATAACAGGAACAGATGTCTGGAATAGCTAACCACAGGTTAGCTCTAAAAGTTGGTGCACTAGTTATGCTTCTTCGAAACATTGATCAAACTGTTGGGTTATGCAATGGGGCAAGATTAAGGATTCTCAAACTTGGTGAACATGTTATTGAGGGACAAATAATAATAGGAACAAATGTTGGTCACACTACTATCATCCCACGGTTGAAACTCAGTACCTCAGACAAGAGGCTTCCATTGAAGATCAGTCGATGTCAATTTCCATTAGCTGTATGTTTTGACATGGTCACCTTTATGTGGCTGTGTCTAGAGTCAAAAGTTAGGAATGTTGGTTTTGATATACGACAAGATGGTAAAGTTTTAAACAATACTTTGAACGTTGTTTACCATGAAGTGGTACAAAAGATTTGATCCGCCATACAACTAAATAGCTATTTCTATTTCAACCCTCTTATACAAAATTATGTTTCACATTATCCATTTTTTATTTCTTGGTTAATTGTTCTTTGTTATTTTGCACAAAATAAACATTCCTACTTTTTTTATGAGATTGCACAATATTGTTTGACAATAAATATTTGTTTGCTTTACTTTATATTTTATAACTTTTTATAAGCCACATGTGATTTATTACGGGTTTATAGGCAAGGATTATATAAACCGAATGTCTTT